>MU226626.1:919772-938292 GCA_018584345.1 Thuja plicata
CAGATAGTTGGCTCTCTCATGTATCTTGTTAACACTTGTCCTGATATTTGTTATGCAACTAATGTATTAAGTCACTTTATGTGTGAACCTAAAAGGATACATTTAATGGCTGCAAAACATATCTTAAGATATTTACGATATGAAAATGTTGACTAAAATATGAAAATGTTGAGATTCAACTACACGGATATACAAACTCCGATTGGGCCGGAAGTCCTACTGATCGTAAAAGTACTACTGGATGTTCTTTCAGTCTTGGATCAACCATGGTTTCTTGGTTCAGTAGGTTACAATCAGCAATTGCTCGAAGCTCAACTGGAGCAAAATACATGGCAACCGCCATGGGAGCACGGGAAGCAGTATAGTTGAGGAAATTACTGTTTGGCTTATTTGGAGAACCCTTGAAATCCACTATTATCCATTGTGATAATCAAAGTTGTATCAAATTATCAGTGAATCTTGTCTTCCATAACCAATCTAAACACATTGAGATTCCATATCATTATATAAGAGATATGGTAGATCGGAACATCATTAATTTGATGTATATTAGCATTGAAGAACAAAATGCTGACATATTTACCAAGCCCCTTGCAAGAGTGAAGATAGAATAGTTCAGGAGCAAACTTGGTATGATTAAATATAAATGAGAAAATTAGAACTAAGTTCTATTATTATGTGTAATTTATTCATGAATAAATAAATAAAATATTGCAATATTTAACTTGATGTTTTGAGAACGGGACGATCTTCTATTTGTTAAGGGTACTATTTCAAGGTGACGATCTTGTTAATAGTTAACCAAGTGTCAAGAATGACTTTATCAAAGTTAATGATCCGTATTGTGCCGGATATCTTGAACACTATGATATTACTTGTTGTGTAATAACCATATCATGGCTAGACAACATTAAGTTTTTGGTTTCAAATGGTCATGATGTGTTCCGGACTATGTTCATGGCTAGACAACATTAAGTTGTTGGTTTCAAATTGTCATGATGTGATCCGGATTGTATCAAATATTATGTTCATGGCTAGACAACATTGAGTTGTTGGTTTTAAATTGTGATGACTGAGAGTTTGACTTAAATCTTCTTTTACTAAGAGGGAGTGTTGAAATATAGTTTCAATCGGATTTAATGTCTGATAGAATTACAATTAAATATAATTATATCAGTTATGTAATGATTTGCATTAGCATTACAGTCATATTATAATCTGGACTGTAATGTTATTACAGATTACTCTTAATAGTTAATTATGTTTATTGTTCTAGAAACTCCTCCTATGTAGATTGATCTTGTCTAGAGATGATCAGTTAAGAGATGTTAAGTAAACTAATCATATTAGTTAGTAATTAATGGACATCATGAAGAGTCATGATCCTCCAAGTTGCTAACCCTTTGAATAATATATATGCTTGATTGGAATGAGGAAACAATCAGTCACAAAGGCCATTGCATTCCTCAGTCCATCAACAAGAGCAGATTATTCACTTACCTATTCAGCCTATATTCCTAACAAGTATAACAATAATCTTTACTCTTTTCAAACTTGATACAATAAGCATATCAATTGCACAATAACAACATAAGATGCAACAATTACACAACACAAGGAGAATATGAGATTTGTGTGGAGACCCTTACAAGATAAAACCATGGCAAAATATTGTTTATATAAACTTGTCTTACAAAACTTTGTAGGAACCAACCCATGGGAGACACCAATCCCTCGACAAAGATTCGTAGGCACCAACCCTGTTGAAGCACCAACTCCCACAATTGAGCACCAACTCAGTAAGAGACCCCAATCTGTTCAATTTGGATAGGCACCAACCTTCACAGAAACTTCTCAAAATTTGCCATAAATCTGATTACAAATCTGTTATTATCTTTTTTAAGATCAGCTACAAGTATTCACAAAATCTGCCTTTGATCAACCTCCCTCTTCTCACATAAATCTGTTGGTGCATGAATAATATATCTGTTTATCTTCCACACACAAGTCTGCTATAATATTCTTCAATGATTAGCTCGTAGACTCCCTTTGAATTTTCTCTGAAACATCCTTTAGACCTTCTCTTAAAATCTGATATATATCTACTCTTAAATGGACTGATTTATCATTGTAATGGTTCATGAAATCTGCTCCAGCTTTTCTCTTCATACTTGCTGCTCAAGAATTCTGAATGATATTTTATTTCATTCTATCTTTTTCAACTTCTCTATTCCATCTTTTTTATACTAGTAACCTTCATGAAGAAAGGCATCTTCGTGGAATAGACATGACTCTTTAAAAAGTCATCACCTTTTGTTAACAATCCTTCAACCTTTATGAATCGCTGCCCAGGCTACCTATATACTAATTGCTGCCTTTATATAATCATAGCTTTTTAAATGTAATCACTGTTCCTTATTTTAAAATACTGTAATGTCTCTATAATGGTCATCTAAGTTAGTTTAGTTAGTTTCTAATTCTTGCCTCAGTTCACGATTGTTTAAGTTAGAAATATTGTTATGTAATATCTTATAAATAGAGCCTTTCGTCTAAATTGTATCTATGAATTTATAATAACATGGTATTAGCGCAGGTAGGTGGGGTTCTCTAAAGTTTGGCGAATTTTAAAAAAATATTTGTGGCCTCCTACCTAGAATTTTTTTCCAGAAAATTTTTAATCGTCTTTTAACAAAAAAAACGCGGTGTGAAACTGTTCGAGTTTTTTCGGCTCCCAGAATCACGTTTTTCTTTTGAAGCTTTTTTGCAATGGTTTCTAAAAGACCCTTTGAAAATCGTTTTCAGTCTTTTTTTTTTACCCGCCACAATTTCTTTGTGTTTTCAAGCAACTTGGTTCTCCATACCACACGATTTTCTAGAGGGTTCTTTGAGATCGCACATCTTGCATATCCAACTCACAGTGTTGTTTCTCTGAAGGAGGTTGCCATCTGTTCAACGATGTTATTCCCTTGTGATGTGTCTGCTCAAATCACGTCCTTTATGTCCTGTTTCAGATCTTTTGGGCCATTTTTCTGCATTTTGGCTCATGATGCAATTGTTCTTGACCTCTTTTCGTGAGCTACACTTTGTTTTCCGTAGACACGAAGGGTTTTAGGGTTGTTTTTTTGTTGTCTATGATAGAAGCGACAAACGTTTTTCATGTACGACAAGATATCCATACGATGATTGAGGTTTCGCCCGTAGGGTAATGTGATTCACCTGTACGGTAATATGCTTCACCCGTACGACCAAGTATTCGTACGGTGAACTTTTAGGGTGCCCTTTTTGGTCCCAGTTGATGTACAACCTCATACCACCAACTCCCTCGACAGGGTCTCCCTACCACAATCATGAGTAATTTTTCTTTAGACACTTGCACTAGTGGTGATGCGATGAAGTGTATAATGTTTCGAAGTAATTTTATCGCACAAGATAATCATTTAGGATAAATTGCCAAGAATAGAGAATTCGTATTTTCAAGATATATGCCATATTACATCAAATTTGTCTTCAACTAAAGACTTCGCAACTTTGGATCACAGGCAGAATATTCAATAGGGTGAGGAGAGACTCCCACCAAAACTGTAAAGTGCTAGAATAGGGAGGATCTTGCACCTCCAAAACGACAGACAATACTGAACTCCAACTGGAATTCGCAAATACATAAGAAACATAAAACTCATGATGACTACGTACAATGCCAAACACAATGTTAAAAAGGGCTCCGAGATGTTTCCCGAAGGTTTACAAGCAGACCGACAATAGTTTATTACGTATTACTTAATTAATTAATTAAAAAGGGTCCGCAAGTTATTATTTTTATATTTGGGACCACTTAATTAATTAATTAAATCGAGTCATTTAATTATTTCAGGAGCATTACATAGTACCAAAACTTAAAACTTGTCCATACAAGGACAGTAGGGAGAAATTTGTGGATACTATATCTGATAGCTCTTGGCATAACCTATTCAGCGAGGAGTACATTGAGAAGTTAGGTGTGCTCATCATCAACTTGCACAAGAAAAGAACCGAGTTATTGAAGTCGGCTTAAGTTGCCTAGCTGTCCCATAGGCTATGTTTAGCCTCGTGGACATTAATTTTTTATCTATCTATCTATCCAAAAGTGGATTTCTTGTCATCAACAAAACTTTCCCAATTTGAATCTGTAAACCCAACCAGCCTAGAATCTTTGCTTCTGGTATGTAGAATGTTTAAGTCATGTGCTCTTTTCACATATCTTAGCATCCCCTTCACTTTAACCCAATGTTCTGCCTTAGGTGCCATCATAAATCTAGAAATGTAACTCACAACATAGCTCAAATCAGGTCTAGTGGTGGTAATATAGATAAGGCTGCCCACTAGTAGCCTAAATGTTGACTCATTGATCACCTCTAAAAGCTTGTTTTGGGTAAAACTTAAAAGTTTCAACCCTTTATCCACAAGTGTAGATGAGATTTTGCACTATGTCATTCTGAACTTTTCAGGCAAATTCTTGACATATTTAGATTGAGAAATAAAAAGGCCACCATATATTTGCCAAACGTCTACTCCTAGGCAATGTACAACCCCTAAGTCTATCATGTCAAAAGTTGTACTTGTAATCAAATTGCATTGATTTGTTCAATCGAATGTGCCTCAATAAATGTAATGATGATATCATCTATGTAAATGACTAGTACAGTGATATCATTGCCAATGGTTTTGACATATTAATATGGATCTGAAGGACTTTGCTGGAATCCTTGTTGGACCAAATGTGTATCAATCTTATGTACCATGCCTGGGGTGCTTGCTTTAGGCTATAAAGAGCTTTCATTAGTATGTGTACCATATGCTTCTTTCTTGCAACCCAAACACGTTCAGGCTGAGTCGTGCACACTTCTTCCTCCAAGTCGCCATTGAGGAATGAACTCTTAACATCGATTTGATGGAATTTCCAGCCAAAGTGGCTATTCCCAAAACTAGATGGATGGTGCTCATTTTTATTGAAGGAGCAAAAGTGGCCTCATAGTCAACCTTCTCTCTATGAAAAACCTTTAGCCACCAACCATGCTTTGTACTTGTCTAGTGTACCATCATCTTTGTACTTGACTTTGTAAACCCATTTGCAACCAGTGGGTTTTTGCTTTGGTAGAAGATTTGAAACAAGTTACAACCTAAGCCTTATCTTACACAAGACTCTGATGTTTGGATTCCATGGCCTTCTCTTATTTAGGCTAACCTTATGCTTCGTTAAACACTGAGGTTCGTAAACTTCTTGAATGTTAGCCATAAGAGAAAAGTTAATTGTGTTCTTGCTCTTGCACTTGGACGATCTCCCCTTGATACAAGTTTTTCCCACCATTTTTACCTCTTTTGAGAAACTTATCCTTCCAAACCAACTTTGCTATCGTGACTTGGGCTGCCTGGTTCTATGTCCTTTGGATGCTGATCTAGATTCTCAAAAAAATTCTTTGGTATTGGTAGCTTCTTGGGTGATTCCACATGCTCAAAATGAGATCCATGATCAAAATCATCCCCACCTCTCAGTGGAGTCTGTCGAAGATTAACACCTGAATGCATAATCTTGATCTCAGAAGAGAGCTTAAAAGGCCCAACTTCTCCATTGATCACATCACGCTTGCTGAATATCAAGCAATCGATGTGAACATCAATCATTTCTAGGCTTAATGATTTTCTATAAGCATCAAATTTTGACTTTTCGAGTCCAATTTTATTTTCTTTGCATCTATAATCTAGATGTATGCAGTAGAACTGAAAACCTCTGAATGACTTACCTTTGGTTTCCTCCCAAACCAAGATTGCTCTAGGGTCTTCTCCTTGCACTGCCTATGTTGGAGACTTGTTGAGAAGATAAAGTGCAGTGAAAAATGCCTCATCCCAAAAATTGTCGCGAACACTCCTATTCTCCAACATATGCCAAGCCATCTTTATAATGGTATGGTTCCTTCTCTCAACTATTCCATTTTTTCTGTATAGGGTGTTGTGAATTGACGTTTAATTCAGTTTGCATGGAATTTTAGTGAATTCGTTTGAACAAGATTTACCTCCATTATGAGACCAGATAAACAAGAAGAATATTTTAACCCATGTAAGTCTGTGTTTATCATTGGGCTCATGATTTTGGTGATCATGAGATTCAAAATACTGCCAAAATCAGTGGCAAGTAGTTACTTTGAAAGGCCATTTAAGAGGAGAATATGATTTTGCATTAATCTGATGCTTGCAGGGCTTTTATTTTCAGGACATGGCATTGGGGAGTGCCTAATGTCCTTGGGATGGTTGAGAGACATCATGATGCCCCTTGTCCACATGTTGAGGAAACAATGCAAACATCTAACATATGTTGTTAGCCATGGGGAGGCATCCTTCGGGGCCTATGGTTTGGATCCATTATAGACAAGTGCAAAATCAAGTTCTTGTTATAGGACCCGAAATATTAAGCCCATATAGAATTGTAGATTAAAATTGCGTTGAATAGGCTTGCAAAAGATATGCTGAAAATGTATTGAGAATAATGTGATTGATAAATGCATTGAAGAAGCTTACAATAATGTTATTGATAATTAAACATTATACTGACAGAGGATCTTATAAGTTGGACTCCCAAATAAGTATAAGCTCTTCTTATTTCTACAGGCTCACCATTGTAGAATTTAGGCACTTCAACAGAGCACACTTATTGTGATGTAGACCATGAACTTTATTTTACCATGGTTTTCTGCAAGTTAGCAAAGATTGCATAAACATGTAATGCAATCAAATTGTTTGAGGAACTATTGGCCAAGTGAAAGATAAGGAGTACATCATCAACAAAGAGTATACAGGTTAGCAACAATGTAATGTACGGCCACCATCAAAATGAGTTTGTTGCTGAAGAAAACTCTTAAACTCATCAATGTAAATATTGAAAAGAGTAGATGTGAGAGAGCATCCTTGCTTGACTTTGATGGTATGGTTAATAGAGTTGGATAGGCTACGTGAGTCTGAAATTGGCCAACATCTGTCTTGTAAAGCCTCATGCTGAAATAATTCGAAACACCAATGTCACCCAGCTTTTGGACAAGCACATGTTTCAAAAAATAATCAAAGGATCATTTCAAGTTCCAACAAAGTATCTGAGTTTTAATTTCTTCAAGCCAATAAATATCTCAATACCTAACATATTGTTGAATTTGTATAGGCATGTTAGAAATTGATGTACTCTAGTCCAGGGAAAGCTATAGGTGTTTATATTTGGACTAATCCTGCGTGGGAATTCACTTTTGAATTTTGATAGGATTATGAAACTTACATGTCTATTTTCTTTAATTTGTAACTTCTTTGTAGCCTCTTTTTACTTTCCTCTTGCTATCGTCTCTAGTTGTATTTTTGAGCCCTAATTGACCTATTATGGGCACTGGTAAACATTAGTGTAATTTCTTACTATTCTTTCTTTCACATTTTTGATGGGTAAGTATATAAGATTAAAAACTAAATTTCTTATACACTCTATTACAGGTCTATCAAATCATGCAAGTGTTTGGGAATTTGCTAACATTGCACTGCTCTTATGCATTACTGCAATTCAAATTCATGGCTTAGAAGTGCTACTTTCATTGGCAGCAATTCTACATCAGAGTCCACAGCCACCATTTGGGGTTGGTTTTATGAAGGCTGGGTTCAGTAAATTGGTATTGTTGACTATATATTGTCCACAGGATTTGAGAAATGGTCATTTGGATAATATTCCACTTGGTAAGATGAGATTGACATGAATCATATGCTTCGTTATTTCTGAAAAGATGACATAATAATCTATATTGAGGTTTCCAAACTACATTTTAGCTATATATGGTAGTTATGCTAGGAAACAGATGGATTGAAGCTTGTGGACACTGGTTTCAAAAGAAACGATTTTAGTGTTGTTAAATGTGACAATAATATAGTTATTTCCTTTGAATTGCCTCACAATTTTATGTCTGGTAATTCTTGCAGTGAGCTGGGTAACAAAGTATCTGTCTTATCTAGGCCAAAGATCTCGAGCGCTATATCGTGCATGGGGCACATACATTGCATCTTTGACCATACTTGTCACTGTATATTTTGTGAGTCCTAATTATGTATCCTTTGGCTACCTTTTCTTTCTGCTGATCTGGATTATCGGCCGTCAACTGGGGGAGAAGACAAGGAGGCGCCTATGGCTACCTTTAATGATTTATGCTATTCTGGTTTTTGTACTTATCTATGTTTTGAGCAGCTTCCCAAACCTTCAGGCCTGGCTCTCGTCAAGGATGCCACTCTTTTCATATTTGGGATTTAAACCTGGAGCTTCATTGTTCAAGAATATCTGGGAATCACTTGCAATTTTGATTGTAATGCAGCTACACAGATATGAAAGGATGGAAAGTTCAGCTGAGCTGCCTTGTGGGAATGTTGATGAATCCATCCAGTCAAATATTGGAATTATTGGATTTGCTAAAAGATTTCTGATATGGCATAGTGGGAAAGTTTTAGCAGTTGCTGTTTTCTATGCTAGTATTTCTCCAGTCAGTGTGTTTGGTTTTATTTATCTTATTACTCTACTATTTATAACCATGTCTCCAAAGGCTTCCCGTTTTCCAGCTAAGTTTTATACATGCTATACAGGATTCCTAATTGCATTTGAATATCTATTCCAGATGTGGGGCAGTCAGGCTCAGATGTTTCCTGGTCAAAAGTTAGCAGACCTTTCAACATGGCTAGGTCTTAAAGTCTTCGGAAATGGTTTCTGGGGGATCGAATCAGCATTGAGAAGCAAAATTTTGGTCATAATAGCCTGTACACTTCAATATAATGTTTTCCGATGGCTTGAACAGTTACCAACTTCTTTGATTAATACAGAAGAGTGCGAAGAACCATGTCATTTGTTTATTTCTCATGAAACAAAACTAGAGAAAGATGCTGAAGCTGCCCAAGAAAGAAGTCCATTACCGGCTAGGCCTTTATATGAGAAGTCTCAATTGGAAGGGGATTTTGCCACTGATAAACTAGGTCAAAATTCAGGAAATGGACCTTGCTCTCTTTTAGGCACCCAGGTGAATTTAGGATCAGGAGGACTAGGCTTGGAGACAGGATTATCAGATGATTCCCCTCATGAATATTCATTTTACTCTTTCTGGGGAAGCTCTAGAGAAAGCCACAAATGGAATAAGAAAGTGTTGTTTACCTTGAGAAAGGAGAGGTATGAGGCCCAGATACGTACACTAAAGCTTTATGCTAAATTTTGGGTTGAGAACATTTTCAACCTGTTTGGCCTGGAGATGAATATGCTTACGTTGTTACTTGCAAGCTTTATTGTATTAAATTCAATATCACTCTTTTATGTAGCAATCCTTGGCCTCTGCATTGTATTGAACAAAAAAGCACTTCATTTGCTGTGGCCAGTGTGTGTTTTTTTGTTTGCCTGCATTCTTATTATTGAATATTTGGCTTTCGGGAATGTTTTTCCACAATGGACTCATCATGATACTACCAAAGTGCACTGTCACAGTTGCTGGGACAGCTCAAAGCTCCACTACAGTTATTGCACAAAATGCTGGTTAGGTAAATAAACTTTCCAAATTTTCAAAAAAGAAAATTGCATTTTTTAATAGATACTTACTACTGACCTTTCAAACAAGCTATAAGTGACGTATCATCTTTTATGACAAAATTGAGAATTATTGTTTCTTTAAGCATGATTTACAAGGAATGCTAAATATGTAATTTGTATTGCAGGAGTTGTTGTTGACGACCGTCAAATGCTTGTAACCTATTTTATGGTATTTTTTATTGCATCCTTTAAATTACGGTCAAGTGGAAACTCCTCTGCTGGTTATTTATCTGATTCATATCATCATCTGCATTCTCAGAGAATTGATAGATCAGTTTGGGAAGAAATTTTATTTGAAACAAAGGGGCAATGGACCTGGTTTGACCATTTCAGATTGTTCTTTTACCGTCATTTATTAGATGTTGTCCTTATGCTGGTTTTGATCACCGGGACACTTGAGTATGATATTTTACATCTTGGCTATTTGGGGTTTGCCTTGGTGTTTTTCCGAATGAGGCAGACAATCATGAAAAAGAAAAACAGAATTTTCAGGCTCTTACGTTTGTATAATTATGTACTCATTGTTTTATCCCTTGCATATCAAGCTCCATTCTTTGGGGATGTTGAGAATAGATCACATTCAATACCAGGTTTTCTTTATGGTGTTGTTGGACTCTATAAGTATGATTATGGATTTCGAATTACTTCTCGTTCAGCTTTGGTAGATATTATTATATTCTGTCTTCTTAGTCTTCAGTCTTTTATATTCCAGTTGAAGGCATTTGATCAGGTATTGAACTATATTGAGGCAGAGAAAATTGATGCAATGTTACATTCTCAAGAGAAGAAGGCAGCTTGGAAGACTGCACAGTTGCAGCGTAGTCGTGAAATTGAGGAACAGAAACAAAAACGTCACCTGCAAGTGGAAAAGATGAAGGTGGAAATGTCTCATTTGCAAAGCCATCTGACAGAGTCTTATTCTGATCGAAATTACAGCAATCCTTGTTTGGCATGTCAGATGAACAATCAAGGAAGCACACCCTCACAGATTGAATCCACAGGTGAAATTCAGCACCATTCAGAGAAATGCGATGGGATATCGACAAAGCAACAAATGTTTGACAAGCTGCAGGATGAGCAGCCACCATACTTTTATGATGATAATGTGGGAAACCTCAGGAGCATGATAAAGAGAAAGAATTCACACCTTCAGCAGCTTCCATGCCCAAGCGTCATTTCCAGAGGTGGGAAAGGAATGGATGAAGGATCAAAAGAAAAGATTCAAAAGCAGTCTAGTGATTCTCCCACTTTTGAGATCACTGAACTGGAAGAGATTGTCAATGGAGCTCAAAAATCAGAGAGCATCAAAGGTATTAAGATAGAAAAGGGTAAAGCACATAAAGAGAATCCTTTGGCTTCTGCTGTTCAGCTGATTGGAGATGGTGTTGCACAGGTGCACTCATTGGGAAATCAAGCTGTAGCAAATATTGTAAGCTTTTTCAACATAGAGCAGAATGATTCAGATTTGAGCGAGGTGTCTTCTGCTGAGGATAAACAAAATGACCTGCCCAGTAATGGTAATGACATTAGAGAATTCAATTCAGGATTTCTGGATGGAACATTTCCTATGCATTCAAGTCAAACATGTGGTGATTCTGATGAGAAAAGCCAATGGTTTAGAAGACTTTCTCACTACTGCTGGTCAAAGATTAAATCCAATAGTGATGCTATCTGCTTTGCTTGTTTTGTCCTTGTATTCCTTTGGAATTTTAGTTTGTTGACCATGTTTTATCTGGCAGTTCTATTCTTATATGCGCTCGTTGTAAATCCTGGCCCAAGTCACTTTTTCTGGCTGACAATGCTAATCTATACAGAGCTGAACATTTTTATTCAGTATGCATATCAAATCGGTGTTAACCATTGTGAACTGAAAATTGGTTCTCATCTGCGATGGGAAATAGGATTTCCTCCAACTGGTGCTTCCTCATTTGTGACCACTATTTTTCCACTGTTTATAGTGTATTTTGCTACTCTTATACAGAGTTCAATTAAGGCCCGAGATGGTGAATGGATGTCGGTTACTGAGAATGTGTTTCACGGCAACAGGATGACTTATATGAAAAGAAATTATAGAACAAGGCACTTGAAGGAGATGCTGATTTTTCTCTTACATTCAGTTATTAATACTGTGAAAATGACCGGAAAAGGCCTTGGAAGGTACTGGAATTCACTAATTCATGGTTCAGAATCTCCTCCATATTTTGTGCAAATTTCAATGAATGTAACAGACTGGCCACATGATGGGATTCAACCTGAGAAAATTGAGTCAGGTATAAACAGGCTGCTGGACGTTTATCACAAGAATCAGTGTAAGGAAAGCTCATCTTTGGCTAGGCATCTTGTAAGTCGTGTTCGTGTTGAAAGCATCGAAAACAGCTCTAAAGATGCTAATGTGGCCCTTGCTGTCTTTGAAGTAATAAATGTTTCTTCTTCAAGTACCTGTCCTGAAAGTGCAAATTATATGTCACTTACACCTGCTGCAGATGTGGCATGTGAGCTTCAGAGGGCAAAGGAGTCTGGTGTTATTGAGGAATCAGGCTTTCCATATCCTATTATATCTGTAATTGCAGGAGGAAAGAGGGAAATTGATTTGTATGCCTATATCTTTTGTGCAGATTTGGTTGCATTTTTCCTCGTTGCAATATTCTACCAATCTATGATTAAACACAATAACCAATTCCTTGATGTATATCAATTGGAGGATCAATTCCCAAAAGAATTTGTGTTTGTTTTGATGGTATGTGTGACTCCTCTCATATTATTTAGTGAAATGTTATCTCAGAAATTGTTTTCTTGTATGTTGATATTTCTTCATACACGTGTTAAGGATTGGAGTTGATGACTGAAATGTTTTATGTACATTCTTTTTGGCATGGAAGCTTATAGTTATCATTGAATACTATTGTACTCTTTGCAGGTTCTGTTTTTCCTAATCATTGTTGATCGCATTATTTACCTTTGTTCATTCGCTCTCGGGAAAGTTATCAGTTATTTTTTTAGCCTTGTGCTTTTTACATACTCTGTCACAGAGTTTGCATGGAACATGGAATCTCAAGGTCAATATAGTGGGGAATTCGCCCTTCGTGCATTTTATCTCACCAAAGCAGTATCTTTGTCACTACAAGCATTGCAAATCAAATTTGGGCTTCCTCATAAGAGCATGCTATTTGGACAGTTTCTTACAAGCAGAGTCACAAATATAAACCATCTGGGTTTTCGCATTTATCGAGCTTTACCTTTCCTGTATGAACTTCGCTGTGTCTTGGACTGGTCATGCACAACCACTTCTTTAACTATGTACGATTGGTTGAAGGTCAGCATGTGTTCACTCTTGAGATCGTTTTAAATTTGTTTGCATATATTGTATGATATGCATGTTCTAGAATCTAGTAAGTGGAATTTAAACTTATTTTCAGTAGTAGTGAAATTGTTTTTTCATGAAGCATTCTATATATATTAAACATGAACATGAGATCTACATCAATCAAGCAAAAGGCTTAGATGGGTAATCTTGTCCTAAAATATCTAAAATAACAACTGATTCATTACCCAAATTGACAAAGAGTTGCATTGCCTTACAACATTTAGTACAACATTTAGTACTGGCTTAAGTAATGTATAGCCAACTCCTTTGCATTATTTAACATGCCAGGTGGAATGAAGAAATATCTTAATAAATTTTTTCCTGGCATTGTCCTTTCCAAAGGAAATCAAAAGATAATGCTATTGGTGTACCTGTTGGAAATGTTGTCATTGATGTCAAGGGGATCAATATAACCTACAGCAGACTATAATATTTGGTATGGGATCACACATGTGAAGGAAACATGCCAGGAGACGGACTAAAATATGAAGCTAATCAATACAACTGATAAATGAAGATGCAGTTTACTGTTACTCAGTATCACATATGAATGTGTTCAGACTACAATATACTCAAATGTGTGTGTGTGAGTGAGTGTGAGTATATATATATATAAATATAAAATTGTGGCTATATGCTGGCTGACTTCTTGTAAGACATACATGTTTCTCTGGCCAGCCACACATTAAAGGGACTTGGCTATTCTCCACACAGAATAGCATTTTTGTACACATCCGTACGTTTTTTTTTGTGTACCACGATGGATTTTCAGGTGATTTTCACTGGTCTAATCTTCATAATCCACCTCCACAATGCTGCAAAAATGCCAAAACACCAGTGACAACACATTGTGTCATGTGGATTTGTCTTTTTTGCAGTCACACCATTTTGTGTGGACAATAACTAGAGCTACATTAAAGCACTTAAGGTAAAATTTGTTGGTGTTTGAAAACGTTTATGCTTTGAGGAGCCACCAATATAGCTTGAGACTGATGTTAGGAGGGGTTAGCTCCAAGTATGAGAGCTCTGCAGGGTAACTGGACCATCTATAGGGACAAGACTGCCTTCTACACTTCTGACACTGTTAAACCAAGGTGGGTACACCTAATCCAGATAGATCAACACTTTACAACTCCTAATTACTCTAGATTCTAATAACATATAATAGTAAGAAAGTACTAAATGCTAACCAGGCATTCATTGACTCTCCATTACTATGTGGGACATACAACCAACAACCACAAAACATATAGGACTTGGATATGGTTTTGATGTATAAGATTGCAAAATATAGCCCAAAACCAATCAAACATGTATCTCAACAGAATCTACTAATCCTCGATCAGTGCCTTATCCATTGGGTATATCTCAAATGCAAATATAGAAAACATGAACCAACTACTGTCAAAGACTCAAAGCCATAAACACAATCAATCCAGGCCAACCACTACTTATAAGATCCTTCTGTAGACAAGTCAAATGAGTCTATGCCCTATCCAAAGTATATTTCATTTGATCCTAGATAAAAAAAAACTATGGAATAAAACACATACACAGGTAAACCTATGCAATGAATCAGAAAATCCAAAACTCACAAGATTGACACCAAGGAGAGACTTGAAACTAGAATAATTGCATCAAGTATGATGAATCATGTATATATTCTAATCTGATCTGAAACACACCACTTCAATAATATGCAAAAGATTACAAGAACTTTATATTCTGTCTGAATACAAAATGATACAGTCTGCTATATCCCCTTGGGACTAAAGCTTGGAACCAGCACTTGGAATCCAAAACTTCCGAACCCTTACAACAGAGAAAAGAAGAAGATATATAGAAGGAGAACCCTAAAGATAATGACCATCTGACACCTGTCCTTCTTTGTCTATCTGATGCACTGCAACCTCCTTTTCTCGAGCCAAACAACTGATTGATCTTTCTCCAAAAGATCAAGAAAAGATTTGATCTGATTTAACTTTCTGATCCCCAAAACAGTCCTGCCTGCCAAGTTGAAAACCTCCTCCATACTCCATGCTGATCATGCCTTTACCGCAAATCCCTAGGGATGATGGAAAACAGTGTCTGCATTTAAGGCAGAGAGGACAAGAGCCAAAATTAGGGTTTGACAGATCTGCAAGTCTTTACCAGAAACCCCAATTATCGCTCCTCATAAATGCAACACTGAGCTACCCAATCCCCATCCAGACACCATCCTCAGATACATAGATGCAACCCACAAGATCAGATTTAACATTTATTGCTCTGCAGTACACGACAAGGTCCACTGCTCTGAAACCCTGAAGAAACTATTTAAATATTTGAAAAATTGTTTCAACGGCTATTTCCCTAGCGCGAAATCCTCATCAACGGCTGAGATCAAGTCCTTTTCCATTTTTAAAACCGAGTCCTAGATCTATTTTAAGTTACCCAAGCCCTGACTAGATCCTTCCAAGTGTCAGCATGGTGCAATGCCTTGAAGGTTAAAGAACTTCATCTTGCACATTGAGGCTTCACGCCAGCCGTCAGATCAATCTCTCATCTGCCTCTATTCGTAACTTGCCTTTAACTCGCACTCAACCTTGATCAGTCAATTTCTTTGTATCTCCAAGTCGCCAGATAAATTCTTTAACCCTGGTTCCAATCAGAGATCAAGCGCACGCCACACGATTAAAACAGGATCTACGGATATTGCCAGATCTCTGAAAGATTTGAAGACTGACTTTTATTTGGTTATCACGCGCAGGCCACAGATCTTGAACTTAATGAATGACCATGATTCTGTCTCGACAAACCTGTTCTTGACCCTGAGTTCATCTAGTGATTCAACACAAGCCCTAGATCACTAACTTGATCAATGGCCCAGATCCTGTCCGTGCAAACTCCACCCCTGACCTTGAGTAACTTTCTTGACCACGATCAAATTTGGAGATTCAAAGATAACTGTATCTCTGAATCGCTGAATACTTTTCTTAACCTCAGGTTTATCACGAGATTGAGAGCAGACCGCACGATCAAAGACAAGGACATAACAAGATCGAAAACCCTCGCCAGATCACTGAATACAAACATGACTTTGACTTTCATCTCGAGACTTAGCGCCATCCATAGGAGTAGATCACATTCGATGGTCTGCGCTGAATCTCCCAATAAAAGAGTTGACCTTGACTTCGTCCAGCGATCTAGCGCCAACCACATGATCAATATCAAGATCTACGGCCTGCGTGCAATCTTTGAATGAAAAATGCATATTCCATATCGTCTAGAGATTGGGAGATAACAGGCAGCACCAGATAAAGAATATTCCTCGGCCAAGTAAAGATAAAACATGTCAAGACTTAGGCAAATACGAAATATTAGAACAAGACCACGACAAGCCTAGGGAAATGAAGATGGGCCCACCGAGACATGACATATGACACATGACTTAAGACACTTAAGTTACAAAAAGTAATTTCGAATTAGAAAAGAGTCACGAGGGTTTAGGGTTTAAGATGTATTTTCATGGTGAATACAAAACCCTAAGGGCTAAAGACCTAAAACAATTGCAGAAATAGGAGAAAATCACAGAACCAGGCAAAATTTTTGAAATAGGTCTAACAAAAGTTAAATTTAATATGTGACAAAATGCTAGCTGACATTCAGTATAATTGTGTGCCCTTCAATACCATATTTCTTTGCAACTCTCTATGATAATAGAGGAACTTGTCTGGAAAAAATAGAGAGATGCAAGTCAATAGTTCTTCCTGCAGTCATGCACAAAGATGGACATTCCTAGAAAAATATGCTTTACTGATACCTTTCTAAGAATACAAAAAAAGGCCAAACATCTCATGCTCATTGAGTCCTTGTTGAATTGTAATGGGGAAACATTAACCATTACCAATTAACACTTTTAAGAGAAATTTTAAGGTTTATTTCTAGAATTTGAGATGTTTTCCACATATTTTACGACAGTATGTATTTTCGTATTGTAGGTTACTGTGCTTCCAAGGCCCATTGACCTACTTTAGTACTTGGTGTACAATAATAGAATTTCTCATTCTTCTATGTTTATGCACTTCCCATCTTTTTTTAAGCAATAGAAAAATAGTTGATTTATATATGTCTGGTATGACACTAAATCTCCACTCTTATCGAATTTCACCCTCTATCATTATTCTGTTTTAACTTTTAACTAGTGTAACTGTGATCTATGCAAAGAAGTTTACAATCCTGTTGATTTAGTTTCCAAAGATCTTAGTCTTGTTGCTCATATGAAAAGACCCCCTTCCCTTTTCAGCATCCACCCTGTTGTCATTCTAAGATCTGATGAAAGATTTACCCACAAGCCCGTACCGTTCTTTGCTTCTGCAATACAGAAAACCATATTCATGAGAAAACTTCAAGGCTGGCTTCTCCAACTCTTATTTGATCATGTCTGTAGCAAACATAAATTATTTCAGAAAATGGAATAAAAGGGGTCTGATATGGCACTCTTTCAGCACTGTGTATCACTCTTCCTTACCCACGCTCAGTGACAAAGGGAGAATCAAGAAGTGTTGAAACTGTATGAAAAATCAGATCAAATGCTTATATTAGCTGTACTGAAGTTGCCAACATTATCACATCAAAACCAAAGTTATTGAATAGAATCTATCCGATTAAAAGAAACAAAAACCAACTTTCAAAGCTGTTTAATAAGAAATCCAAACAGGCTGCTCATAAGAAAATTGGTCAACCCATTTCAGAATATGCATAATGCAATGCAATCAAATGAGCAATGGACTCAAAATCTGTTTGAGGCTATAACAGTTGGAATGCCTACCATAAATAGTCATATCTGCTGGTGTTTTGAGGAAACAGAAGGCAACAAAGTTTTTATATGTTCCTATCTGCCGACGTCTCTGATTTTCTTTCAATGCATTTCTTACTTCTGTTTTAATGCTGTTGTCAGACCTATGTATTGCTAAATATTGTCTTCATCATTATGTTGTAAACGAATTCTCAACTTGTTTTATCGGTTAAAGTTTTACTCTTAATGTAATTTTCTACTTTTGTCCTTCTGTGGGCTTCATCCTATTAGCATTTGTTGTAGTTTACTTAACTTAAATATGAAAGAAAATATTTTGGCTTAAATATCTAACTACAACCTTAAAAAATCCTAAATTAAATTAATGTTTAGATTTACACAACAATCATCGCTTAGTATTATACTACTGAGTTTCTTATTTAACTCTAAAATAACAAACTCAAAATCTAGCAAACCCACAAAATTCCTCTTCTTTCATGTATTTACATGGATTAGCTTAAATATTATACTAGAATCTTAAAAAACCCTAGATTAAATTAATGTTTACGTAACATTCGTGGTTTAGTAATGTTGGCTAAAATTTTTGTAAGCTACTAAGACTACACCTAACAAAATTGTAACTTTAGACAACGGTATCATGAGATAAATCTCTCCTCTCAGCAATAGGGGAGGCTCCCTTCTTACCGTAGGTGGCTTCAGCAGGATTTCAACTGAAATTGAATAAGGGTGATACTTCTAATCCTTTCCT
>MU226626.1:942999-953158 GCA_018584345.1 Thuja plicata
TCCTAGTCTCTTTCCTTTAATTTTGGACAGTCAATATGCATATACAGCCAAGTGGGAAAGAATGAGAGATAAAATGCAAAGAAATAGCAACCATTTTGACTATTTCTTTTGTATATGCAATGACGAATAAAAACGACGTCTAGGGCATAAATCCCAACAAAAATGGTAAAATAAACTCGCAAAAAGAACAAATAACTCACCAAAATCAGTTTATAGACTGAGGAAAAGATTGAAGATGCTAAAACCCTCCTTCTATGAAATGTTTTTGAAGAAGAAACAGTCAAAGCGGACTGTTTTGATCACATTACATATGCTTTGTGGATGCAAACAGCTCATGCAATGCTCCCAAAAATCAATGTCATAAGGAAAAGCAGCCAAAACATGTTTTGTAGATGCAAAGACACATGTAATGCCTCCTAAATTCGACGCCCAGGAAAGACTTTTAAAAACGTTGTTTTAAAGAGTACTTAACATATGCAACTCCCTTCAAAATCGACACCCTTGGAAGTTCATTAAAAACGTTGTTTTAAAACACATTTGCATATGTTTTGAAAATATGCAATGTTCTTAAAATTCGACGCCTTTGGGGGAAATAGTGAACAAAGAAGTAAAAACGCACTTTTGGAGTGCATTTACATATCCTTTAAAACATGACTTCTATAAAGAAAAAGGCACCGGGAGAGTTTTAAATACGTTGTTTGGATGTGCAATCGCATATAAAAACAACACTCATAAGGACTAAATATGCTCTTTAGAGGTTCAACTGCATATGTTCAAAATACATAGAATATATATGCAGTTACTGTTAATGTTTGTAGCTTTAGTCATATGATCATTAGAATACACATAATATATGTTGATTAATAATAACATATATATATATGTTATATTATTATTAATCATATAAAATTTAACATTCAATATTATATTATTATATTATTCTTAATTAATAATTGATTGATGAAACATTAGTTTATTGATTAAATTTAATTCATGGGAAGAGGCATGTCCTTTCTTATAAATAATAATGGATAGACATGTCCCATGAAGGGACATGTCTCTCCTAGCCTCATTCCCAATATAAATGAAAGAGAGATTGTTGTATTTGGAAAATAAATACAACATAGAGTGCTATTACATTTGCATCTATCCTAAAACTTAACATGGTATCAGAGCCAGACTGCGAATGTAAGAGTAATTTGTTGATGATGAATGTGTGACCGTCTCAGAAAATACAGTCTTAGTACAGGGACCATATCTCACAAATCCACCGTTGGATCTTTCTGAATTTTGGATATGTTGGTGAAAATCAAACTTTGAAGAATCTCACAGAGGCGATTGGAAAGAAAGTGTGGGGTTCAAAAGTTATGAAGGAATGTGTGCGGGTCTATACAAAATTCCTGAAAGCGACTTTCATTAAAGAGATATATTACTTTTTTATGATTGTGGTCAAGCATTAACAAAGAAGCATGCATTCAAGGAAAGGGTGTCTCTTTCTAGAAAGAAAGCATCAATTTACAGTGTCACCTCTCTTGGATAAATCAAGTCATTTCATAAGAGGACATGAGAATTGTTCAATGATATAAGAGTGGAAATTATACATTGTGGGGGGAGAATAATAACCAATGTTACATTTCCATTTGAACGATCCTTAGTGTGGGGAGATAATTTAAAGGGGAGATGTCTCTCAAATAATATGAGAAGGTGTTTTTATGATTTGATGTATATAGACCTTCATTAAAGCAACTTGTGTCAAGGATGTTGATGCGCAGATAAGTATTTATTATCTTTGAATATTACATTTATCTACTCATTATAGTCTCTCTCATATGTATTTATATATGTACTATAAGGGCTATTTGTCTTGATCTTTTCTGGAGATGCTCTTGCAGGAAAAAGAAGATTGATATCAGATTCAGAGGGAGTCTGACTCTTCAGAGGTAACTTTGGACGAGGAGCTAAAAGATTGATATCAGACATAGAGGGAGTCTGACAATTCATCTTAAGCAATCTTGGATGATCAATAGATTGATATCTGCTTAATGAGTTCTTCTCTATGAAAGAAGTTCGAGGTGAAATCCCTTGTTTTCATCCTCTGCGCTGAGGCATGATGGATGTCATGTGTGTGACTCCATATTTTTAATGGGCCTGCCCCCTGTGTAAATCATGATGAAGTGACGACTTCCAAATGATTATCACTTGTATTTGTTAAAGTTATTGAAAGGTGACGATCTTACAATAACTTGATCTTCTATTGTGATAGACATCTTGTGATGGCTGAAACAGATCATGATAGATGGCATCTTCTATTGTGATAGACATCTTGTGATGGCTGAAACAGATCATAATAGATGATGTGAATGTTCTAATGGTAAGTGCACATTACCTATAGGATATTTTTGAGTTATGGTGAATATCACGAGACTTGATATTCTTGGTCAGACCATATCTCTGATATCATATTGAGGTGATATCTAAAATACTTTTGAGTTATGGTGAATATCATGAGACTTGATATTCTTGGTCAGACCATATCTCTGATATCATATTGAGGTGATACCTAAAATATTTTTTGAGTTATAGTGAATATCATGAGACTTGATATTTTTGGTCAGACCATATCTCTTGATATCATAATGAGGTTGTATCTTCTCTATTAAAAGTAATGGATCTTTTGTGAATTGCATTTTGATGAATTTTACCTTCCCTAACTAAGAGGGAGTGTTGATGTTTGTGTAGCTATGGTAAGGGTCATAAGTGGTTACACGGGAGACCACTACACATTTTGTTTGATCATCCTCCCTAGCTAAGAGGGAGTGTTAATGTTTGTAGCTTCAGTCGTATGATCATTAGAATACATATAATATATGGTGATTAATAATAATATATTATATATGTTATATTATTATTAATCATATAAAATTTAACATTCAATATTATATTATTCTTAATTAATAATTGATTGATGAAACATTAGTTTATTGATTAAATTTAATTCATGGGAAGAGGCATGTCCTTTCTTATAAATAATAATGAATAGACATGTCCCATGAAGGGACATGTCTCTCCTACCCTCATTCCCAATATAAATGAAAGAGAGATTGTTGTATTTGGAAAATAAATACAACATAGAGTGCTATTACATTTGCATCTATCCTAAAACTTAACAAACATTAACAATTACAATTAAAAACAATGTATTTAATAAGAAAAAGACATAGAGGTGAGTTTTAAAAAGTGTTTTGCACATTGATGATATGCAATGAAGAATAAAAACTACACCTTTTATACTTAAATCTTTTAATTTCAAATTAATTTAATATATAACTATAGTGTTTTAATAAAGTAACATGAAATTAGACTATTTTAAAGCTAATTTCATAAAAACATTAAAAACTATAGTCAAATCAACTCGGAATGAGTTGAAATTTGAAAATGGACTTTAAAATCCATTTTATATATCAAATATAATTCGAACTCGTACAATTGACTTCGAAAACCCCACCTTTTAAGGATTTTTAAAGAATATGCAATCAACCTGAAAAACCCCACCTTTTACATCATAACTTGAGTTATACTACTCCGTTTGATGTCTAAGTTAGCTCGAAACGAGCGTATTTCAAAGGGCTATCGACTCGAGGGAAAATCAAGATTAAAAACTGCAAATAAGAAAGAGAAAAACAAAGAAAAGGACTTAAGAATGCATGAAAGGTGTGTTACAAAGAACTTTTTCCGGGATGACGAATTATCTCTATTAACACTTTATCCAGATCGTTCAAATTATAGAGGATACTTCTACGAATTGACAAGAAACTTCCGTAGGGTTGCCACAATTTTGTGATCTCAAAATTGAGGACAAGTAACAACATTCATGGCTTTGTATTATATTGCTAAATTTCTCATTTTACTCTAAAATAACAAACTCAAAAACATTTCTACCCAAAATCTAGCAAACCCGTAAAATTCCTTTTCTCTCATAAGTTACACGGATACCTTAAATCCCAAATTGGGCCTACTATAGAAGATGCCTACAATAGAAGATGCAATTGTATTGATATTAAACAAGTTTGAAATGCTTTACAATATGTTGTTACAACAGCTATGGCGAATTGAAACACATGCTTATATAATTGTCATGTAGACTGTATATTCCTGATATGTATCATAACTAAAGTTCGATATGACCTTTGGTGAGATTAATTGTTCTGCCAAGAGGGCTTTTGTCCTTTGGCAAATGAGATCTCAAGGGTCTTATCCTTTGACCTCCAATAGATTGGTGGTTTTTGTCCTTGAATTTGGGTGTTTAAACACAAGTGCTCAGAATGGTTTTTCAATTAGGATTTATGACTATTTTTTCATAATTATCGTTTGTTCTAACTTTGAATCCTTAAAAGTTAAAACCCATAGCAAGAATGTTGAAACTTGCATTAAATGCTTATATCTTTTGATTGGTACATGGTAGAGAGCACCCAAACATAACCAACATTCTTTTTCCCTTAAATTGTGCTTGAAATCACGTGTGGTTGGATGTACTTGGGAGGCTTGTGGGAAAGCTTTTGTGACTTGCAATGTTATTTGCAATAATGGTGAAAGGTTTTGTAGGTTTGAAACCATAATTAATGTAATAATGGTGTTGGTTCCCAAATCAACAAATTGAAAAATTCTAAGAGTATGCCAACCTCTATGTTTAAACCCTGCAACTGACTTGGCCAACAAACGGGATTGACCAAATTGTGGTTAAACTTCCCTGCACTTCAGGCTTTGCAGGACCTAGGTGGGTACACCTCACCAACTGAATCTTTGAGCTGATGCTTTTTATAACAGATTTTATCTTCCAGTGTAACATGGGGACTCATCCCCCTCTAAACCCCCTTGTCGCCATCCCGGAGACTTGGCGTCCCCACGTCCCCCCACCTCCGCCTTCCTGCCACCAAGTCGCTGCCGGGACGTGGGGACGACCAGACATCCTTGGGACGTCCGAGGGCATCTCTTGGAGGACATCTCCAATGATGAGGAGTTTTCCTTGGGGGATGATTAGAGGCCTCCCTTCACTACATTTTGACATGATTTTGTACTTGTTTCGATATTTGAATATCATGCTACTCATTGTAATCATCTTTATAATATTTTTGATATAATATAAATCAGAATCTTGTATTTGCCAATAATTTGAATTTTTAATAGTAATTGGTAATTCAATATTGAATGTTCAATGTTCAAGTACACAATATCCTGTATTGGGTATGTTGCAATTTCTCTATGTTCAAGTATTTGGTATAATCAGTTCTTATACTGTTATACATCATTTCGTAACTAGCATTTCAAGTACCATATTTATAGTATATTACAGAACCCCCTCCCCTCCCCCCACCGCCGCCCCCCCCGCTGTCCCCAAATTGAAGCCCTTTTTTTCCCTGTCCCGTTGTCTCGATGTCCCCTAGTACTTGTGTTACACTGTATATCTTCTATTTGTATCCTCCATCTAATCTTTCAAAGTGGCTTGTATCTTTGAAACAAATTAATTTGTTGATTGCTTAATCACTTTTAAACTTTTGATTATCTTCTTTCCTTCTACTGCTACTTTTGTCCTTCCAACCTCTCCTGTAACAAAATATGCTCCTCAATAGCTTTAGTAATCCCTGTGAAAATATTCCGAAAGCGTGTAGAAAATGCCATCACGCTCTCCAATCAATGTTTGATTATTTCTGACACCAATTTGTTCACTCTTCCTTCACTATTCTCAGTTATGTTTTTCAACTTCTTTTCAAACTTTTTGTGCTTTAAGTCTCCAGAATGTAGCATCTTGTAAAGCAACCACCACCCTTTGCTCTAGTTCAAAATCATAAGACTGTTCTCTTTCTGTAATATCCCGATTTCTGTATGGCCTCCCACCCCTGCGTTGTTCGCCAGTTGTAATCCTTCGTAAGGACCTCAAGTACACGTCACCTCTATACGCAATCCTTCTGTCGACACCAAGGTCCCGTATGACATCACTATTTCTACCGTACAGACCACATCTCCCCACCGTATGACACAAATATTCCCCACCATATGGACCAAGACTTCCAACCGTATGGCACAATGCCTGTGTAATGCAACCGCACTCTACTCGTACGACCACAATTAATGTTCTGTCATTGGTCAATCACTCGACGCGTACGGTCACTTCCGTAGGTGATATCACCGTACGGTCTTACTGCTTGCACCCTCTGTATGGTATGAACTGTACGACACCCACTTGGCCCTTCTCCGTGCGATATCTTCCGTACGGAACTCTACAGGTACAGTCGATTGTCGTCGCTGCCTCAATGATATCGCAGATAAATAATTTGAGTATTATGAATTGATAATTATGTATATATTATCGACACCGATGACAAACCACAGGATGAATGACTACCGATTTGAGATTGTGTTATCAGATTAATCCTTTTGCACAAATTTGTCTTCGTAAGAAGACTTTACAAATTTGACAATGAAGTACAAAGTGAAATATTT
The DNA here is from genome assembly GCA_018584345.1 of Thuja plicata. NCBI lineage: Eukaryota > Viridiplantae > Streptophyta > Pinopsida > Cupressales > Cupressaceae > Thuja > Thuja plicata. The sequence continues at coordinate 949,498 of MU226626.1, forward strand.
GAAGCGATATCTCCAACGACAGATTAGGGTGGCTGGGAACCACCGAAACTGCGATTACAGAATAGGGAGGATCTTCCACCACCTTTAGCTTCCAGCTTCTGGAAATACAAGAAAACATAAACTCCATGATGATTACCTACTGAGCTGGCGAACGCCTTATAAAGACCTCCAAGATGCTTCTCGAAAGTTACAAACAGGCCGGCATACATTAATTATTAATTTTATTACTTGGGCTGCCTTTTTTTTATGAGTAATGTAATGAGCCCAATCCGGCTCTTACTCAAATTCTCTAATAATTTCAATGTCTTTGCCAATTTTCAAATTGATTTTTGCATGAAGATACAATTTGTAACAAGAACTCCTTTATTTAATATTCAATTTCAATTTGACATTCTCAGCCAGGATACACAATTATTTAAGAATGCTTCTCTAATGAAATTCTGGAAATTACAGTCAATGAATTTATTTAAATACTAATTTCAGATGGAAAGAACCTGATATATTTGATAGCAAAACGTTTGGAGTTGGAGATTGGAGCACCAACCCACGTCCTTCTTCCACTTTCGCTTTGACAACCCCAATGTTTTAATAAGAACCTAACACTGCTGTCATCAACTTCCTCCACTCACCACATGCGGCCAGAACAAGAACACCGCCCAGCTATTAGCTTCTTCAACACCCACGAACAGCAAAGGGAATCGATTTGTACTCCAATCGATCCTAGTATCAAAACGCAGCTCCTACACCTTCCACACTGCTTTCAAACACACTTCGATCTGCTCCAGATTTGATAAATGCAGATCGGTCCAGTTCTAATACACTCCAATTCGCAGCCCAGAAATAACAAATAAATCTCTGGTTCGTTCCTCAGCAAATACCAATCAAAATTGACCTCTTAGTGCAGGTCACAGTGCAAGTAATAATCCATAATTCAGAATTACTATCTTTCCTCCAAGTTACAGACAAACAGTATGAAGGAAGACGAAATTGGTTATACAACAACAACCAATTATGGCTTAGCTCCAGAAGAATCACTCTTCCAAAGGCTAAATCAATTCAGTATCAAACTCTTATACCTTGGCAAGGGATTTGATTTACAAATCAGAACTTCTCAGAGAAAACAACAAAATATAATATAATCAATCGATCCTTTCTCATCAAATGGGCTCATATTTATAATCCTCTTTTGACAAAAGTTTCCCAAATGAATTCCACTCAACACAACTCCTTTTTAACAACTTCCTTTAAAAACAAAAGTTTCCCAAATGAATTCCACTCAACAGAACTCTTTTTTAACAACTTCCTTTAAAAACTTTATTATAATAAAGTATCATTATAATAATGTGACTTAGGCTTATAATCAATTAAATAAATGGCCCCTTCCAATGATGACTCAACCCTCAACTTAAGTGAAATTGTAAAGTTAATTTATAACTTTATAATAAGCCATTTAATGATTTAATAATAATTTGGCCACTAAAATTTAATAACTCCTAAAATACTCATCATTTTAATATGCCGTTTGAAATAGGAGTCACACCTATTATTTCTCCATGTGGCCAAATACACTTTCCAAAAATAGAAAGGGTCCATCTCAATCAACACCTGACTTACTGCAAATAGTAAGCACACCAAAACTAAGCTCAAACGAAGTCCAATTTGAGCCAAACGAAGACCAACCTGTAACTTACTGAATTGTGGGAAAGGCAAGACCCTCCCAAGCCAAGTTTGTGGCTCAGAAGATCCTCTATCCGCAATAATTAGCCTACGAGGATCACAATAATATGCTAATCTCTTAAACTTAGATGCTGACAAAAACGGGGACATTACAGTCCGCCCTCCCTAAGATTGCTTGTCCTCGAGAAATCCGGTAACACACTGAACTCCAACCTCCACCTGGATCCCATAGTTAGAAGCATGTGACATCCCTGCTATCACTGAACCAACTGCATACCAATAACATCATTGGGACCAACAACATAACCTGTAAAATAGTATCTAGTACCTGCACTGTAAAAATTAGGATATCACTAGAACACAACTTTGTAGGAGACCTCAACACACTCTCCTCCAGTATATCTACCCAATCATCTTGCGAACAATCCACCTTAGGCACAGACCAACTCTGCACCCGATACAAGTCCTGAACATGGTGAACAAATGTGAAGTAGTATGCACTCCCCACAATATATACCTCACTGGAACTATGATCATCACCAACGACCTCTATAGGAAACTGAATTGTGTGAGTAGATGGTACAAACTCCTGAATTGCAACAACATGTGTACTATTAGCAATGCACACTTGAACATCTAAGGTACTGTTGCTAAGTACCTCACTAGATGGCTCATCTAACACGAGAGTAGCTGCTGGTACAATGACATCATTGCCCGCTCTTGCTCCCAATGTCACTGCATCACCATCAAATGCACCATTCTAAGGTGGTAAAGTACGCCTTCTACAGGTATAGTGTCTACCCGGAATGAATCTCTTGTCATCAGCCATGAAAGTGAGTAAAAAATCACTGAATGAAATACTAAATGCAAAAACTGACAATATTCTGAACCATTGAAACTGAGCCCAAATTCTCGCAGGCTGGCAGGAAACCGCTTTGATAGCACTGTATTGAGCCCAATCCGGCTCTTACTCAAATTCTCTAATAATTTCAATGTCTTTGCCAATTTCAAATTGATTTTTGCATGAAGATACAATTTGTAACAAGAACTCCTTTATTTAATATTCAATTTCAATTTGACATTCTCAGCCAGGATACACAATTATTTCAGAATGCTTCTCTAATGAAATTCTGGAAATTACAGTCAATGAATTTATTTAAATACTAATTTTAGATGGAAAGAACCTGATATATTTGATAGCAAAACGTTTGGAGTTGGAGATTGGAGCACCAACCCACGTCCTTCTTCCGCTTTTGCTTTGACAGCCCCAACGTTTTAATTAGAACCTAATGCTGCTGTCAACAACTTCCTCCACTCACCACATGCGGCCAAAACAAGTACACTGCCCAGCTATTAGCTTCTTCAACACCCGCGGACAGCAAAGGGAATCGATTTGTACTCCAATCGATCCTAGTATCAAAATGCAGCTCCTACACCTTCTACGCTGCTTTCAAACACACTTCGATCTGCTCCAGATTTGATAAATGCAGATCGGTCCAGTTCTAATACACTCCAATTCGCAGCCCAGAAATAACAAATAAATCTCTGGTTCGTTCCTTAGCAAATACCAATCAAAATCGACCTCTTACTGCAGGTCACAGTGCAAGTAATAATGCAGAATTCAGAATTACTATCTTTCCTCCAAGTTACAGACAAACAGTATGAAGGAAGACAAAATTGGTTATACAACAGCAACCAATTATGGCTTAGCTCCAGAAGAATCAGTCTTCCAAAGGCTAAATCAATTCAGTATCAAACCCTTATACCTTAGCAAGGGATTTGATTTACAATTCAGATCTTCTCAGAGAAAACAACAAAATATAATATAATCAATCGATCCTTTCTCATCAAATGGGATCATATTTATAATCCTCTTTTGACAAAAGTTTCCCAAATGAATTCCACTCAACACAACTCCTTTTTAACAACTTCCTTTAAAAACAAAAGTTTCCCAAATGAATTCCACTCAACAAAACTCTTTTTT
>MU226626.1:953348-967062 GCA_018584345.1 Thuja plicata
AAAATACTCATCATTTTAATATGTCGTCTGAAATAGGAGTCACACCTATTATTTCTCCATGTGGCCAAATGCACTTTCCAAAAATAGAAAGGGTCCATCTCAATCAACACCTGACTTACCACAAATATTAAGCACACCAAAACTAAGCTCAAACGAAGTCCAATTTGAGCCAAACGAAGACCAACCTGTAACTTACTGAATTGTGGGAAAGACAAGACCCTCCCAAGCCAAGTTTGTGCCTCAGAAGATCCTCTATCCGCAATAATTAGCCTACGAGGATCACAATAATATGCTAATCTCTTAAACTTAGATGCTGAAAAAAACGGGGACATTACAGGTAATAGGCCATAGGCCGATATTTTACTGATAATTAAAGAAGTTTACAAAGAACCTAGTTCGAAAGGGCATACCGGCAGGAAAGAACTAGGAAGAAAACCTCCGGTTGTAGCCCATAAATCAGAACCTAATGTCTAAATAAGAGTTTACATATAATTGGCAATCCGCCTTATTACAATTGATACAATCATAGACAATTTATAGGTACATTTATTTCTTCTTAGATGTCTTTGACCAAATAAGCTTTCAATTTGGAAGTTTTATTATCCTTAAGAACGTCGTTTTTTTATATTGAGATGTGCCTCTTTTTGATGGGAACTAAAGAGTGCCCCTGTATACCTATAGAGACCAAGACAAATTCTCCAACTTTGCAATCCAGATAAGTACTAGAAACCAAAGTGCTAAATGCCCTTTTATTTTGAATTCATCATATTATAAATTTGCCTAATTATCAGAGAAAATACATATTTATATCCTATCCTAATTAGTATAAGAGTTTAAGACATAAAATTCAGTACCTTGTTACCAGTACTATGTATGAAACTTAGTATCTGTAAGACCAACATGAGCACACTTAAGATATATTTGTTTATTAATGAAGTCTGGATATGTCTTTTAACTTATGTTGTGTATATAAATATATATCAATATGTATATATGTATCTGTAATGAATCGAGATATACATATACATAAGAATATGTATCAATATAAACCCAACTAAATTAAATTCTTTGTCTATATTTGTTTATAGATACACATTTGTGTATTCATAAATGAATACAGAGCATCAGTGCATAATCATACTTCATTAGTAAATACAATGAATTCAACATTGGACTGCTCCATTCCGATAGCTATCTTTTCAGCTAAAAGCATTAACCTTCTCTGAGCTGCTGAGGATGATATCAAATTGCTATTTTTAAAGTTGTGTAAGAAATTTTAAATTCTGGGAACCTCCCAATTTTTTACTTCTAATTCAAAATGTAGAATGCAAAGTGTTAAGGTCCATTCAATTTCCACAAAACTTTCTTTAATGAGTTGTAATGTCCCTAGTTATTCTCCTATATATTTCCCTGCAAAACTGACGTTAGTACAAAATAGTACTCAATATTTATGACACTCTATTCTAAGTTAGTAAGGGGAATTTGACCCTAGGACCTGCCTCTAGGTCGGGCTTCACAAAATTCCTGATTCTTGGCCTTAGGGATATAAGATCCACTCTAAGCAATCAGACTATCGACCGTCATTCCAAAGAGCACTGTTCCTAGGTTCTCTTGGATACGGACACCATTATCTAAGCCTACGCATATGCATATGACTAGCTATCGGTATATATACTGCCTATAGGAGATTATAATAATCTCGAGAATAGGGAAACTATAATAATTTCTTCTAACCCCCTTCAGATAGGAATCCATCTCTAATGAATATAGAACTCATTTTATATGGTATCCAAAGTTTCCTTTTTGGGCATATACCCTGAGACTAGGGAAACCATGACAATCTCCTCTAGACCCCCTTTTCAGATAGGAATCCGTCTCTAATGAATATAGAATTCATTTTATATAGTATCCAAATCTGCCTTTTTGGACACATACCCTGAGACTAGGGAAACCATGACAATCTCCTCTAGCCCTCCCACAGATATAGGAATCCCATGTCTAATGAATCATTCTCTACAGTATCCAATATTATCACTTTCGGAATCCCATCTCTAATGAATATAACATTCATTCTATATGCTATCCGGTACCATTATTTGGGGCACATATAATTGTACAATATTAATATTGATTATAAAATTTATACTAAGTTTATTCAAAAAGAATTCATATTTATACGAAAATCCAACACTTAAATTTCGTACAGTAGACAAAGAAATCCCAAATATATATATATATATATATATATATATGAATTCAATGATAAATTACATATAATCACAAATTGCATGAATATATTTAAAGATTAATTTCATATTATTGCATAAATATATATAATAGACTATATAAGGTTGCTTATCCATTATATATATATATATATATATAACATTTATATATATTTCTTATCAGTCGTACTATTTCTTTAAAGAAATGTTTCTGTGTTTTATATATTTGCACTAATGTCTTATACATCACAAACATACATACTCACATAACCATATATATATATATAAATATATATATATATATATATCCTCAGCATCCAATATAACAAGATTTAAGCATCATTATAATCTTATGTATTATATGGTGCTATGTCCACCTTATTAAATAGTGACATGGGTGCATACCTGTTATGTATCCTTATTATTAGATTTAATGGTATTCGTTGGGCCAGCTAGTCCCAGTTATATTCCTTCCGTATGTTATTCTCCTTAGACCCATTCTCCTTTTTTCTCCCCCCATTCTCTTTCCCTCTGTATGATATCTTATATCCCCCTAATTTGGGATGATAGGTCACATCCCGAAAAGACATTGCGAAAGACACCAATAACTCTCGTCGACAGTTACAAAAATACTCACATCGTTTTTGGAATACCGTCAGAAGAATTACTCAACAATAATCAACCATCGCTAACAAAGTCCGATAAGTTCGAATAGAGTTCTTGACTGAATACAAAGAGATGTTTTTTCATTACACGAACCGACGGTAGTAAAGATGCCAATTGTATTCAGACAAGCCATACTCATGAGCCACATTAGCCATAAATGAGTCACGATGCTGAGTCATCCCATGCCCGCAAAATAATAGAAGATAGATATTAAGAAACTTTGATACCTGCACATAGTTACAACACAACATGGCAATGAACTTGAAGTCCAATGATAAGAGTATCTGTTGAGAATGAATATGACAGAGAAGAATGGACTTGTCAACAATCACCACAATAATAAAATGTTTGAAACAACATAGCAAAGAGTTTTCACAATCATCACAGGTATGAAGGAGCTCTCTCATAGCTACCATAATCATTAACACTCCCTCTTAGCAAGAGAGAGATAATTCATATGTCATAGTGTGCCTCAACCTGACAAGCACAATTGAGCTGCAACCAAAAAAAAAATGTCAATAAAAAAATATCATTACAGATTTTTCTCAACATAATATTGTCATCTCAACATGACATTCACCATGGCTACTCCCAGAGGGTGAAACAATAGAAAGCTCAGTCTTGGAATCTCACACATGACTTCCACCATGACTACTTTCAGAGGGTGGATCCACCATAGCTACTCCCAGAGGGTAGAACAAGGGCTTTCACCTCAAACTTCCCTCACAAAGAAGAATGCATTAACAAGGGATTGCACCTCGAAGTTCTCCCTCACGAAGAACTCATTATCAAGGGATTGCACCTCGAACTTTTCCCTGTCAAAGAAGAGCTCATTAACAAGGTATTGCACCTCAAACTTCTCCCTCTCAGAGAAGAACTCTTTAAAGCACATAAAATATCATCTTTATGCTGAGACTCCCTCTCAACAGGGACAACATTCTCATGGCTTTGATTATCACAATACCAGGAAATTGGCTCCAATGTTTGTCCAACAATGAGATTTTGCAATCACACTGCTACACAAGCTTGCTGATCCTCTGTAGAGGACTTGGCATTCTCTTTTAGCCACTCAAGCTCCCTCTGAATCTGATTTCTGCAGCTGAATAGTCGCCCTCTGAATGTCATTTCTTCCTCTTCGAAGAAACTAATTGCAATGACAATCTGAATAGGTTTTTTCTCCTTAATGAAGTTATGTGCCACCAATTTAGTCCCATGGCTGCAAGCAGCGTTCCCATGTTCATTTCTATAGCCTGGATGACTTTGCATGTAATCTCTCATCATCCCGTTGCTTCTCGATCTGTCCTCGAAGCATTTTTAGAGAGATTAGCAATAGTTCATAGAATCAAACTATTCGTGAAGAGAAAATATACACATCAATGCTAAAAGCATACATGATTCACTATTCTTAATATTATAACATGAATTAAGTACATAAAATTCATGATCAAGATTCGAATACTTATTTCTTTATTGCCTAAATATCATCACAATCCACCAATAGATCTTTTGCCATCACACAACGATAGTGCAGGTAGAGAACAAAAAATTTGAACACCAGTACATCTTCTATCCTCATAGACATGCATGCCAAACATGTAAGCAAAGACAGACATGACAACATCCTCCCCGTCCAGGTAAGAAGCTTCATCAGAGAATCTACCTTCGAAGGCTTCTTCAGCTGCACGCTCTCATATAAATCCCTCATTTTGAACAACATATTGGACTCCCATTATACGTTATGATTTTTCTAGAATCCAATTGATCTATTCTGGTTCGGATCGTAGCCTTAGACCCGCTCTGATACCATGTTAATGTTACAACGAAAATATTATAAATGCAATAATCAGAACCTTTAGCATCAAAGCACAAGAAAATCAAACACAAATTTACCCTGGGAAAACCCTCCTACTCGAGGGAAACACCTAGCCACACCCAAAATATACCCATTATTGAGTTCTTCAAAGCAAATACAATGATCTCACACTTATGATTGATAACTCTCAATAGCCAATCAATAAGCCTTATTCTCAGTTCGATCAATATAGCTATGCAAATACCGAATATCAAAATGCTACAAGTGTCTCATAGATACTTCCGACAACAAGAATGTCTATTCACACTAACATTGATCATACACGATCACATACAAAAGAATACAAATATATAACAATGAATAATCAACAAAAGGTCATACACAAATGTCAAATCCTCTGTTGTGAACTCTCAAACACGGTTCACCCAAGCTCAGTTGTCTACATATGCACAATATAGAGACTCTGACTATCTCAGAGAAAAGAATCCCACCCATGCTGAAAACAAAAAATACCATTAGAACAGGAGACCAAAGCTGTGAAGATCAAAATGAGCTCCATAATCACACTATCTTGACCATGATAGTAATGTACTCATAGTCATTGAATAATCATAGCCGCTCCTTTATACAACACTGTCCATGAAGATGAAAAACGCTGGAAGCCCAAAAGACATTGCAAAAGACACCAATAACTCTCGTTGACAATTACAAAAATACTTACATCCTTTTTGCAATACCGTCAGAAGAATTACTCATCAATAACCACCCATCGCTAACAAAGCCCAACAAGTTTGAATAGACATTTTCACCGATTACAAAGAGACGCTTGTTCATTACACGAACCGACGGTAGTAAAGATGCCAGTTGTATTCGCACACGCCATAATTACGAGCCACATCAGCCATAAATGAGTCACAATGTTGAGTCATCCCATGCCCGCAAAATAATAGAAGTAAACAATAATGAAGGAAGGCAGGCATTAAGAAACGTTGATACTTGCACATAGTTACAACACAGCTTGGTGATGAACTTGAAGTCTGATGACAATAGAATCTTTTGAGAATAAATACGACAGAGAAGAATGGACTCATCAACAATCACCAGAATAATAAAATCTCTGAAACAACATACCAAATAGTTTTCACAATCATCAAAGCTATGAAGGAGTTCTCTCGTAGCTACCATACACATTAACAATTTGTATATAACTCTGTGTTTTTAGAAGATGCAACCTATGTTCTGCAATGAATTCAATCTTCAATTAAAATTTCATGCATTTCTCTACAAAACTGATATCTTCATCATCCAAAATGTTGGTATCCATCACTTCTTTTGGGTCCATATCACATAATTCCTTGAGGATCATAAGATTTTCAACATGTTTTGCATCATCATTCCTGAGATATTTGTATACGCTCCAATTCATTTTCTAGATCATTAGCCTTTTCATAATAATATTCATATCCGGTGACCTTAATTTCATCCACTTCAATGCTTTCATCAGGTACAAAGAATCTACCTTTTTTTTTGCTATCAAAACTTGGGCCTTTGGAACAGTTGGAAGTTGAGTTCCCGCAAAAAGAACTTATAATTTATATCTTTGTTTATTCTCGTTTCGCGGAGACTTCCACTCAGTCAGGATCTCACGGGGAAACCTTCAGGAGCCAAATTTGGTTCCATAGGATTGGTAAAATCCGCAAGCCTAAACCAGATTGGGTTTAGCTCATTTTAACAAACTTAAACATTCTCTATCCGTGTTGAGCTAGTTTGACATGTTATAAGATTTCTCAGATATGTTATCAACAATAGGTAGGATAGGGTCAAATGTACACTTATAGGCTAAGTCACAAGGTTCGAATTTGAGTTCGAGTTTGGCAACTATAAAATTCGAATGAAGTTCGGCAAGGGTAAAAAATTTGAAAAAAAAATTGGCATTACATTAATCTGATATAAATTTAATTTTTTAAAATATAGAAATATATCCAGTAAATTATCAAATTAATTTAACTATTATTTTCCAACTAAAATTCTTAAATTTGAATTTGGTTAGAATCAAATATTATAATAATTTAGTATAAAATACAAAGCAAATAATTAAAGAACATTTAAATTTTTTATCGATGTCAAAGTCAATAGTTAAATTAAACATTCTAATTATAAGAAACAGATTTTTAAAATTTTATAGAATGAAAATAAAGAGAAAAGCATTTTAAAGTTTTCATTAATATCAATACAAAAACAAAGAAAAAACCTAAAAAATATCTATTGAAATTTGTTCACCCAAGAGTCGCGACCGAATTGGAGTCGCGCAAGAGTTGTGGCTACCTCCGACCACGTCAGTGTCCAGCTTGCTAGGTCGCGATAAACTTGTTGGGCATCGCATATGCAGGTAAAGAGTCAATATGCGGTGAAACGACATCACAAAAACCTAACATTGAGCTCAACAAGAGGATTGAGAGAAGATAAATTTTTTTGACTATCTTAGCAAGCTCATGTTTCAACTTGAGTTGCTATAAAAAAGCCGAGAAAAAAGTGCGCCCAACGAGAATAAAATTTAATAAAAATCAACATGTTTTTTAATGCAATTTTGTTGCGAATTTTTTCAAATTTCTTTCTATTGTTGAATATTTGGCGAATTTCGAACTTCATGTCTGAAGTTCTCCAAACCCCGTGTTTTAGCGTGTAGGGTGAAAAAGAGAAAAAAATTGAGACATCTAATTGGGGCGCCAACAGTCTCTTTTTACCCAAGCTTTGTTACAGACATGTGACAACATGGTTTTGCATCTTTGGTCATATGTTATGGTTTCTGTTGCAACAAAAGATTGACCTGTTAATGCTCGATACAACCACTGGACTTATAGAACACATGAGGCAGTTAAGCCATCTCGTGAACCCAAGTGTCATGCTACATAGCAGGAGACCAAGGGCACACACCTTGCAACGATCCCCCCAGCGTAAGCGTGAGGCTCGTTCACGTGACCCAGGCTCTGATACCAATGCTTAGTTGTCGTTGCACCACAAGATCGACCTTTTAATACCCAATCCAACCACTATACTCATAGAACACAAGAGGCAGTTAAGCTATGTCGTGAACCCAAGCACTGCGCTGCACAACACAAGGAGACCAAGGGCGCACTCCGTGCAAAAATATGTTTTGGTTGTCCTTGCCTCCTTGGTTCCATGCTTCATTACATGTTTTGGGGGTTCTCACCTGACTTGGTTAACTGTTTTGGTTGTTTTAACCATTTTCCTTCTACCCATCTTGCTTTGTATGTTCACTTGTACTCCTTTTCATGTGCTTAGTTACTTTCATAAAAGTAGGTTTTTCTTACCTTACTTCTCTGTCCTAACTGGTTATATGTTTTAGTGTCATTAGCCTACTTTTGTCATTTGTGGATATTGATATGATTTTTTTCTTTCTTTTTGTTATGTATTTCCCTCTTTGAGATCAGATTGGAAAACCATGTGCTTAGGCACATAATACTATATTTGATAGATCATCTTCAAGTTATTCTGTCTTATAGTTATATAGCACTTCTTCAGAAAATATTGTTTTCACATATTGCTTGTATTGTACCAATTTAATTTCAGCTTTTTAGAAATAATGAATCTTTAATAGTCTTCTAAAATAATCACTATGCAAACTTTTTATGGTATGTTGTCATTAAAAAATATGTTAAAATGGATAAGCTGCCATTGCTTCAAAATTAGGCAGAATATGTATAGTTTAAAGTCAATTATTTTGATAGCGTTTATTAAAAAATGATCTGGTGTGCTTAATCTCCTTCGAATTCTTCTATTGTCCAAAGATGTATCTTGGTTGGTGTTTGATATTGACCGTTACGATGAATTTTTGTGTGATTTTCAGCTGGAGGACATTTATGCAAGTCTGTACCTGGTTAAGTGTGACATTGCACTTTCTAGAGCAAAGCATTGCCTAGGCGAAAAGCAGAGTAAAACAACAAAATTCTGCAGCGGCATATGTTTGTTCCTTGTTTTAATATTTGTGATATGGGCACCAATGTTGGTATGCACGCGGTCCCCTTTTTTCCTCCTTTTTTTCGCTCTTGGAGTTGCTATTAGAATATAAGAGTTTTGTGAATTTTTTAAATGTCAGTTTTGGAGGTTTAAATTTAGTGAAGTTTTGTCCTATCATGAGGATGGAATCTATGTATGAGTAGATAGACATTTGAATACTTTGCATCTACTGCTTCCCAACAACTAATATAGACTGAAAATATTATGGGAATCTTAAAATATAAGTCATTTTTAAGGGTGAAGTACTTTGAGTTTCAATTCTGGAAATTATGAAATTATTATGACATGTTAATAGCGCTCAATAAAGAAAATATTATGTTATTATGAAATTATTATGACTTGTGCAATTTTTGAAAATATAGATATGCTACTGGTAATATTTTCTATCTACAACGTACAGTGTTAATTACAGTTGTTGTCAAAAGGTGGTAGAGGTGCACATTAGTTATGGAAACTAAAAGACGACATCTATCTGCAAATATTGGCATTCATGATAGTGAAAGGAGCAGATTCTTCAAGTACCACAGCAGCCTGTGTCCATACACACCTTAAGAATATTTCTGGAGATTAAACATTCTGGATATGCTCATACATAAATTGTAAAGATTTAGGAAAATTTGAAAAATATCTGAATAATTTCTCAATAAGTTAATCTAGTTAATCTATAACATGTTATAGAATGAGAAAGATAAACTTGGCATCAAGTCTGAAAGCAAGCACAAAAGCTTATGTCCTTGTTGCAAGTCCAAATCTTGTTTTAAATGCAAAACAAAACATCTGCTCATAAGATGTCTTAGAAAAAGGTTTGCCAATGGTGCAGCTCAATAAGATTGACATACGCTCAGTTGGGAAATTCTTGTGCTACAGAAACATTGATGGGGTGTGTAAGAACTCCTACGTAGAATTTTGCTCACACACTTGCAACATTTCTTTTTCTTTTACCTTATTGACATTACATCAAACATATTGCAAACACTTCATAAAATCATCATATTATTCATTAATGACAATAGGCATTTTGTCAAATAGTTTGTTTATAACAAGTTTGAAGGATTACAAATCTGTAATGTCCTTATTTCTATTCGATGCTGTTCTGCAAGCATTAGCTAGTTTTTAGGGCTTTTTTATGGTTTCTAGATGCGTTGGGAGGGTTCTGGTGTTCTTGGTGAGCTCTGTTTTCAGTTTTAGTGGGTCTCGACAACAATTGCTATTTGTAGTAAGTGCTTGCATGTCACCAATCTTTCTAGGTTTTTTTGGGTTTGTTCTCTTTAGTTTCTAGAGAACACTTCTATTTATCGTAAGTGTTTGCATGGCACCAATCTTTTTGGGTTTGTTTATTTGGTTTTCAGAGATCATTGCTATTTACAATAAGTGCTTGCATGACACCAATCTTTTTATGGGTCTTTGGCTATTAGAGAACACTGTTGTTTATTGCAATTGGTTGCAAGGCACCAATCTTTCTAGGTTTTTCTGAGTTTGTTCTCTTTGGTTTTTGGAGAATGTTGTTGTTTACAGTATATTTTTGTGCTGGCATAAGTTATTATCTATCAGCTTCAGTTGGTTTCAACATGTTTGATTCTTTGTTTTCAGTGCCTTGGTGAGTTTCTGTAAGGTGATCAAAATTATTTTAATTGATAAGTTAAATATTAAAAAGTCACCTTTAAAAGTCTTCCTTGTGGCATCAAATTCTCCTCAATAAGAAAAAATTGAACTATACGGAGCTTCCCGAACAGTGCAGTCTCAAACAAAGAGTGGGAATTTCCTTTAGCCATTCCATTGGCTTAGAGGGCCCACCAATGACAGCATAGCACCAAGGCTTATTCAATAGTTCAAACCTCCTCTTAGTTCTTTGAGTGTTACGGCTCCTTTACGGGGTAGTTGGGTTCAATACTCAACATCAAATAAAAAAATATCAGTGTACCCCGGGGACGCGCCCCCCCAAAATCCCCAACGTCTCTGAGACAGGGACGCACCAAGGATGGGGGGATGTCGTTCCTGCATTTCCGGCGGTGCCACCCATCTGCCGCTGTTCTGTCGGAGACACGAGGACGTCCCAACGTCCCCCTTCGGGGACGAGGGGACGCAAAAGAGTCCGCGAAGGAGACATGGGACGCAAAAGAGTCTCTCGAAGAGGCCTCCTTCACTACATTTTGGGCCTTGGCATTTTGATTTTGTAGCTTGTACTTGTTTTGATATTCATATCATGCTACTCAATGTAATTATCTGATTTTTATGATTAGATAGTGATACTCAATGCTCATAATTTTGATATATCATGTCTATTATAATTTATAAATTTATATAATAGAAGTTTAGAACTCTTCCATTTGCTGATTTGACTATTTATAATTCTATTGTTCAAACTTCAATGTTCAATGTTCAATGTTCCATGTTCAATGTTCAATGTTCCATGTTCAACGTTCAATGTTGAAACTTCAATGCAATGTTCAAGTATTTAATTTTAGTAATTCTAGTTTACTATTTTACAGTTACTGACAACTGTTTTACATCTTTGTCTTATATTGTTATACATCTTTTCATAACTAGCATTTTAAGTACCACATGTATAGTATATACTATATACACCCCCCTGGTCCCCCGTCGTCGTCCCCCCGTCATCCCCAAATTGAGGCCCCTCTGTCCCCCTACCCGGAAACCCGTTCCCCTGTCCCAATGTCCCCCGTCCCCAGGGTGGTGTAACTATGAAAAATTTATTATTATCATGGTTACTTGGAGACGAGTGTTGATATTATGGCCTTTACGACAATAGATCAACCATCTTGAACTAATTATAGGCAGTAATAATAATAATAATAAATATATATAGGATATAGATATTTATTATTCCAAACGATATAAATAATAATACTAAATATAAGTAATATTTATTATTTATTGTTTGATCGATTTGCATAAATAAGTTTATATTTAATTTATACTTGGGAGGACCCAAGTCGGCCACCTTGAGGTGGTAGAGTTTATCCAATGATGCTCATTTATATTGGAGTTTTTGATGAAGGACAATCATATCAAAAACATAACATGTGAATGTCCTCTTCATCAATGCTTGGAGCGAATTAATAAGTGAATACAAAACTGTGATTTATTCTTGCATCCATAGGAGCGAATTTCATCAATTTATTAAGGAGATTAAATCAATAAAATAGCAGATTCAAAAGACATAATTTGGAGCAGAAGTAGAAGCATTTAAGACTGCTTAAAGGTGCGAATAGGGTCTGCTCCTTGATGCGAATTAAGACTGCTTTTAGGCAGCGACTTCAAGATCAAAATCTTGCATACTTTGGCTGCGATTACAAGATCCAAGATCGAACTTCTGCAGTCTTTGAGCGAACTCTCTAGGTCCCAGCAAGAGCGATCTACAAGACATTTATAGGCAGACCTCAAGGGGCGAATACTTGCAGCCTTGACATTTGATTGTAGCAGATTAAAGGACTCGAGCTATAGCAGATTAGAGGACTAATCTGAGGACATTCAAAGTGCAAATTGGTGGCTTCTTGGAACAGTAATAAAGGAGCCCTAGGTGGAAAAATTTGGCTTAAACATATCTCTTAAATAAAGCACTCAAATTAGATCAATATTGAAGGGCAACCTTGAAGACAACAAGGCTCAGATTTGCGGACACAAAGGATAAATTTGAGGACCTTAATCCAGGTACTATCTTTTTTTGTTGTGTATATTTATATTATATCGTGTGCTTAGTTGTTGGAAGACCTCTATAGATTGTATATTCCTTGCTAGAATCTGAAAACATTAACATGGTATCAAAGCCTAGGTAAAGAAAAGATCTAATTTCAGATTTAGGAATTCAATCTAACTCTTTCAAACTAAGAGAGACATCATGTCAACTAGGGTTAGACCCGAAGATAGACTTGAGGGAGACAAATTATACATCTTGGAAATTGAGGTTTATGATTAGTCTAAGAGAAATAGAAATAACATCAATTATAGAGAATCCTCCCCAAGCCAACATGGATGCAAATGAGAAAAAGGAGTGGAATAAAAATAACAATAAAGCTATGAGAATTATTGTTGACAGTGTTAAAGATCACATTATCCCTACCATTGCGAGTCTAGAAAATGCATACGAAATGTTTATTACATTAAAAGGGATGTATCAGATCAACAATACAAATAGAGTTCTAGCTCTTAAAAATGACCTCTCTAGAATTAAAATAAGACAAGGAGAGACAGTTACATCCTACTTCGTGAAGATCACTGATCTGAGAAATCAATCGGCGTCCATTGGATTCACTTATGATGAAAAAGATCTAACTGTGATAGCCCTAAATGGATTACCACTTGCCTGGGATGCTTTTATTCAGGGAATCAGTGCCCGTCTAGAACTTCCTACACTTGATAGATTAAAAAAAAGATTGTCTTCAAGAAGAATCTAGGTTGATATCCAGAAGCTCAAACTTCAAAGAAGATATTCAAGTCTTATATTCTCCTACCCTTAAAGAAGAGAAGTCAAAATAAAAGGAAATTTCAAGGAAGGGGAGAAAAGAATAAAAGAATCAGTCATGAAGGAAACTCAAATGATAAAGGAAGGAAAGGGAGGGACTTTAAAAATAAGAAATTTCACAAGGACTTCTCTAAAACATAGTGCTATAAATGTGAAAAGTTTGGTCACATAAGCGTAAATTGTCCTGAAAGGAACAACCTTCAAGCATCCATTGTAGAGGTGAAAGAACCTGAATCTGAGCACCTTGCATTTTGAAAGGATCTTGCATATTGAGAGGGAGATTTATATATGGGCTCACTTGTACCAATTGTCTAAGTTATAAACTCCTTCCTTATTTTGTTATATGCATTGACATATTTCTATCATGGATTCATTTACATCTGATTACTTGATTTGTGTATGAGTGGCATCATACACAACTATTTTGGATATTTGACTTACTTTATGTATGTTACTTTACTTTGGCTGCATATTGGCATATATTTTGTA
>MU226626.1:967937-984814 GCA_018584345.1 Thuja plicata
ATGATGAAGAACATATGTGTTCTCATCATATCTGGTAGATAGAGACCTACCTTCATAGATGTGAGATCTATGGCGTCATTGGATAAGGAATCCATTTTGGTTATGTTTTGTGATGAAAGATCTATGAATTGATCTTTGCCTCAAGTCCAAGAGGGAGTGTTGATATTATGGCCTTTACGGCAATAGATCAACCATCTTGAACTAATTAAAGGCAGTAATAATAATAATAATAATAAATATATATAGGATATATATATTTATTATTGCAAACGATATAAATAATAATAATAAATATAAGTAATATTTATTATTTATGGTTTGATCGATTTGCATAAATAAGTTTATATTTAATTTATACTTGGGAGGGCCCAAGTCGGCCACCTTGAGGTGGTAGAGTTTATCCAATGATGCTCATATATATTGGAGTTTTTGATGAAGGACAATCATATCAAAAACATAACATGTGAATGTCCTCTTCACCAATGCTTGGAGTGAATTAATAAGTGAATACAAAACTGCGATTTATTCTTGCATCTATAGGAGCGAATTTCATCAATTTATTAAGGAGATTTAATCAATAAAAGAGCAGATTCAAAAGACATAATTTGGAGCAGAAGTAGAATCATTTCAGGCTGCTTAAAGGTGCAAATAGGGTCTGCTCCTTGGTGTGAATTAAGACTGCTTTTAGGCAGCAACTTCAATATCAAAATCTTGCATACTTTGTCTGCGATTACAAGATCAAACTTCTGCGTCTTTGAGCGAACTCTCTAGGTCTCAGCAAGAGCGATCTACAAGACATTTATAGGCAGACCTCAAGGGGCGAATACTTGCAGCCTTGACATCTGATTGTAGCAGATTAAAGGACTCGAGCTATAGCAGATTAGAGGACTAATCTGAGGACATTTAAAGTGCAGATCGGTGGCTTCTTGGAACAGTAATAAAGGAGCCCTAGGTGGGAAAATTTGGCTTAATCATATCTCTAAAATAAAGCACTCAAATTAAATCAATATTGAAGGGCAACCTTGAAGGCAACAAGGCTCAGATTTGAGGACACAAAGGATAAATTTGAGGACCTTAATCCAGGTACTATCTTTCTTTGTTGTGTATATTTATATTATATCTTGTGCTTAGTTGTTGGAAGACCTATATAGATTGTATATTCCTTGCTAGAATCTGAAAACATTAACAACGGGGAGACTTGAAGGTCTCCAGTACTGGTACGACTTTTAAAAAAAAATAGGAGATGGGGTACTTGGAGACGGGAATTTTTTTTTAATATAATTTAATAATTTCTAAGAAATACCATAGATTCATAACATAGTGCTTTGAAAACAAGAACAATGGAAAGTTATAAGTATGAGCATTGAACGTTAAAAGTTTAAAGAGTCAAAGACTAATACTAAATAGTAATGTCATGTTAATATAGAGTCAAATAGTTCAAAGCTCACATTGCATATCTCATAGTCATATCTGATTTCTGAATATCACATATGATCATCATCATATCAGATTAATAATCGCTGAGATTATCATTACATATTGAAATTTGAAATTCAAAAATATATAGTTAGATGCTAAATTGCTGATATGCAAACAAAAAATTCAGAACTGTAAACACAAATCAGAAATC
Organism: Thuja plicata; assembly: GCA_018584345.1. NCBI lineage: Eukaryota > Viridiplantae > Streptophyta > Pinopsida > Cupressales > Cupressaceae > Thuja > Thuja plicata. The sequence continues at coordinate 969,568 of MU226626.1, forward strand.
TATCTAGTATCATCTACTCCACAAGGCTGTGATCATCCATCTAGAGTCTTCAGCTATGATGCTGTCTAGAAAATCATCACTCTCCAACTCAGGTTCCTTTGATGGTAGTACAACTGGGGGCAATTCATTAAGGCCATCTAGTTCAGCCGCTTCTTCCACCATGGTCAAAATGACTTAAATCATTTAAAATCGCCTTGCTAAAAAAAACATTAAAACGAGGGTCAAGACTCAAAATCATAAAATGACTTAATGTTGTATTTTAATTTTTTTTTCTAGTTAGGAGACGGGAGGGAGACTTCATTTTTTGGAATCGGAGACTCGGATTCTTCAGGAGACTTCGCCATGAAGTCTCCAACCATTTTTGAAGACTCCGGAGATGCGAAAAGTCTCGGAGACGTGTCTCCATCTTTGAGATGCATCAAGAGGGGGGGAGACAGATCTCTAGGTAACACTGATTATTATTCTTTATTTATTTTTTCTATAACACAAGTTATAACCTACCTCTGTAATCCCACCTGACACTAAATATTTTCTGATCATCCGCACAAACCACTGATAAATTTATCATTTGTTTACAAATCTCAATAAATTTTATATCTGCAAACTTGTCCAAAGATAAATCGATGTCCTCCCAAAACCTTTATTGCAATAATTCAATGTAAAGGCACGTCCTGTATGAAAATTTTTAATGGAATTTGAGGGTTTTCATCACCACAATCCAAATGTTTAGCACACCATCCATTCTTGGTTGGAAGTACATTGTGTTTCAGGTTTTTGTCCCTTTGTTCAGAAATCTGGCCATTGGCACAAATCTCTAAAAAATAAATTAATAATGCTCATAATGAATTCCTTTTTCCTGTTCAACTTCCTTTTATTAATTGAAGAGATGGCTGATATGCATGATGAAATAAGCACTAGGACTGAAATTATGATCCATAATCCTCCAAGATACACCACTACTCTCCAATATGCTTGGCTGGTGACCCTTTGCATAAATACTTCCATTGCATTATCTATATTCAAAACGTTTTATACATTGTGTACTTCATCCGGATCCCATGGTTTTGATCTGAAAATGTATGCTCATTATCTTGCCCATGAATGGTTGTTTCCCAAAACAAATCACTTTCAAATTGATATGCACTTTGCATTGGATATTTTTTTCCAAATCTCTGTACTATCATTATTGAAGTGATGTAAGAATTCTTCACTATAGTCTGATCTGTAAGCTGCAACATACACAACTTCATTATGCTCTGTTTTCTGAAAATGTATTAGGGATCTCAATAACTTCTCATTTTCATACCTTCCATTTGGATCATTCTCGGACTCCACCTCATAATTCTCTTGATTTGAAACGCTCTTTTGATGTTCTGAGTTGTCGTAAGAATGGTTGTTTACTGCTATATTTGATAAATTAAATACATGAAGTAATATTAAAGATGACAATGCATACAAGATACAAGAGTAAAATATGTCTTTATTTGCTCATGAGATTATTATAGAAAAGAAGACCTGAGATGGTCAGCCAAGGATCAGAGTACATCTGACTACACCAGACTACCTTCCTGGATGATACACAACATATGTGAAGGACTTGATGGTTGCCAAGAGGAACACAATCGTCTAGTAACCAACTTGCGGATGACCCATATTATCAAACATAATAATATACGATCCTAAAATTGCATCACTATGTAATTCCCATTTAGCTTGCCTAAAATATGTAATTCCCAATTAGCTTGGTCCCATTTTAGCATGTATGGGCCCGCATGAATTTCCGTAACTCCAGCCCCGTTTCCACTTGTCATTCTGGTATCCCCTCTTCAATTGGGATCCCTGGTCTTAATTTTGACCCCAAGTTGAGTTGGGACCACTAGTCGAATTTGTCATGATCCCCTTTCTGAAAGCGAAATAACAATCTTCAAGCTCCACCTACGGAGTCCCCTGTTCGCCCTCAACACTGCTGCCCTTAGAACTTGTATCCTTTAGCTACTCATCATCCACATTAGAAAGAAACTCTATGAGATGCATCTTGCCTTTCCGAAGGCATTGATGTCCAGGTTCCCAAGGCTCCTTACACGAGAAGCAAAGCTTCCTCACCAATTCCATTCCCTAGAAAACTTCTTATCTTGCTGATAAGAAGTAGGTGGTGGTGAGGTATCAAGGTCTAAGTTAGTCTGAATAGTCTCCTGTAGGGTCCCAGGCTTCAGAGCCCTGACCAAACCCCATAAACTCTAATACAAACCCTCAGTGAAGAACATCACCACACGTCTATCAGGGATCTTTGGAACCCAAACAACAATGCATTGAAACTCATTAATACAAGTTTCAACTTGTTCAGTCTATCGAATAGTGCTAAATCCTTGTAGTATAACTCAACATCCTTGCTCTCAAATCTGGCAATCAACCACTCAGTGAACTCCTTATAAGAATGAATGAGTCCATGGTTTTGGGTAACCAAACCATGATGCCAACATTCATAAGCCACGCCATCCAAATGTAATACTACAAATTGAATAGCCTTATCCTTGGGCATCGACTTAAGTGAAAGGTAGATGACAAGCCTGTGCAATCAGGCTCATTCATTGATCTTCCTAGTATCGTCAAAGGAAGATAAAGTAAGCTTGCTAGTAGCTCCCTTGAGGTCACCATTATGCTGGTGTCTAGGCCGCCTATCACCGTGGTTCCTAATATTGTCTATACGTTGTGTGCAATACTGATGTAGAGGAAAAACATCGCTAACATGCTTTGGAAGGTGTGCCCACTCATCACTAGCTGCCATAACATCCTAAAACTTCATGCCCTCAAGAGGGTCAACTAGTGGTGGCTCCTCTCTAGGCAGAAAATGGGGCTGCATAGGTATGTCAACTATCCGTGTACGTGTCGTATCATGCAGAGGAGAGAAATTCGTTGTCCAACAAAGATGGAGTTCTACTGCTCCCAAGACTCCCTGCAACTAATAATAACCTATCTTGCCTGTCATGCCTAACCCTAGGGCGATCCAAATCCAATCTTTCAAGGGTTCCACTTATCCTCTCTAAGGCCTGTGCAATCAATGGTTGTAAATTAACGAGAGTTTTAAATAACTCATGATCTGGATCATCCTGCTGATTTTGTCTATCCCTTTGGTGGGGACTCCTATTGCCGTCATGAATGCCACTCACAACTGCACATGCTGGAATATCAAAATCAATAGCAAATTGTATGTGTTCTCTCCTGCAGGTATAATATTTGTATGGCCCAATCCTTCCAGGATACATAGAAGTAATCACAATACCCTTAGGCTGACAGGATCATAACTTTGATACCATTGAAAGATCCCCTCTAATCTGATGACTGTAAGTTCTGAATTTTTTTGTCTTTGAATTTTCTAATTTTTTTTGGTATTTGCGATATTTTGATTTTTTGTATTTTTGGGGTTTTTGTATTTTTTTTTTATATATATTTACATATTGAAATGAAGTACAAAGAACAACTAGAAATAAAACAAGATATGTAAAGAGGCTGACTGGCTCAATCACTGAAAATTGAACAGCAAACAATTTCTGTCTCTGGAATTTGTATTTTTTTGTTTTTTTTGCATATATATGTTTTTTTGTATTTGCAAAATGATGAAATAGCAATTGGCAAATAAACAAATTTATCTAACTTTTAATACGCAACAAGTATCATTCCAAATCGTTGTGGTTCCTTATTGAATTCAAAATTCAAACTACCAACGTTGGCTTGAAATGCTAGAAATAACCAATACAAGCAAATTCAAATAATGGAACCTAATTGTTTCTTTGAACCGATCCGATACGAGTCGCAGTTAGAAGCAACGATGGTGGCTGTTGTTTGATAGAATACTGGCCGTGGTTAGAAGCAAGGATGGTGGCTGCTGTAGAAGAATACTCATGCCAAAACCAAATTGTTTGCTATGTGCAATATTCCTGAACACTGTCCTAACTTCTCTGTCATCCTCATTACTTGCAGTGCCTGGAAATCTTTCTCCCATATTTCCCTCTTCCTGATCACCAGGTGGTGTAGAATTTTTGCCCCTGCGTGTGTAATGATAACCTGGGATAAATCTGTCACCCTCCATTAATAAAACCCAATACCCTGCAGGCTGGCAAGAATACGCTCTGATACCATTGTAAAGAGCTTGACTGGCTCAATGACTGAAAATTCAACAGCAAACAATTTCTCTGTCTCTGGAATTTGTATTTTTTTGTGTTTTTTGCATATATATGTTTTTTTATATTTTCAAAATGATCAAATAGCAATTGGCAAATAATTTTTTTTATCTAACTTTTAATACGCAATAAGTATCATACCAAATCTCTGTGGTTCCTTATTGAATTCGAAATTCAAACTAACAATGCTGGCTCGAAATGCTAGAAATAACCAATGCAAGCAAATTCAAATAATGGAACCTGGTTGTTTCTTTGAACCGATCCAATACTAGCCGTGGTTAGAAGCAAGGATGGCAACGGCTGTTTGATAGAATACTGGCCGCAGTTAGAAGCAAGGACGGTGACTGCTGTAGAAGAATACTCATGCCAAAACCAAACTGAAGACAATTCCCTTGCAATGGCGTTTGTCAACTCCAGCCAATTCCTCCTTCTATGGCTTCAGACACTATATGATTACCTTCCAAGAATCCTCAATGCTGGTCAAGAAAACTTCACATGATTTGTCATGTCCCCTTTTTAGAGTGGAAATTAGAGACGAAGGAGTTGGCCTATCATTGGAGTCTCGTAGGCTAGCAGAGATGGATAGGGACTCTTTCAGTGCATACAGTGACCGGATTTTGGCTTTACAGGCAGTTTGTAGCAGTTCCTAGATTTTAGGGGATATCCCTACTTTTTAGGAGGATGTGGCAGTTTCCAGATGTGAGGTCCCATTGGACCATTCCACGGTTTTAGTTTCAGGATGATAGGGTGTGTTTCCTAGTTTCTAGGAGCATCCTAGTTGACCCATCTCATTCAATATCAGTCACAGACAAGTGACATGGTCAGACTCATGTTTATTTGGTTGATTTGGGATATCAAGGCAAAAAGGGCCATATTTTAATATTTCCTAAGTCAGTGATAGAATTATTTATAATGAGGTTATTTTTATAACCATTTCGGAGTAATAAGGGAATAATTGCTTCATTTGCTTCATTGAGGCATTGGTGGATTTATTACATCATTTTCTTCAGATTTGGGGCACACACCAAACATTCCCATATTGCTGGTGTTTATTCTTGTCATGGACAATATTGTATGTTTGTTTTGATCTTTTCTTGAAGCTAATATATCAGATTGCTAGATGATTCGGGTATGTGCTATTTCAGAATTCAGTAATAATAAGAATTGCAACATGTGTTTACATTTCATAAATGCTATTTATTTTCCATTTGTTGTGTAATTGTTCTATTTTCAAAAAACTCCAAAAAACTAAAAAACACAAGGAAAAGACAAAGAAATCAGAATTCAGCCAAGACCATTTAGAGATACCAAACGTTAGACAAAGATTTAAATTCTGAAATATACAGTAAATTCCAAGGTCACCGGGATTGGGGATCTTTCAGTGGTATCAGAGCCTACATCCTGCCAGCCTGTAGGGTTTGTGGGATTCTGTCACAGATGATTGCAGAAAAAGTTATAATAATTCAATCCAGCAACTGGGTAGTTGATAAAAAGTTTTGATAAATCATTCCAGCATTTGGGTATTTGATAAAAGGTTTTGATAAGTCATATCAGCAAGTGGGTAGTTGTTAGCCTACACATCTATGCTTTCAGTTGACAGCTGGTAAGACAATAATGGCCAAACAGAAAGACCGACATATTAAAAGAAATCAACAAATGAATGGCTTGGTTAAAGAAATGAAGAGTTTTGTCTAGGTGTTTTGTGAATATCAATCAGGCATGTCAACGCTGATTGAGAAATGGGCAATGAAAGAAAACAAGATGGCAAAAATAGGGCAAACCCAAGTGGGCCAAGAAATCTCTTGTGATGATGCACATGAAAACGTTATAAACAGGATTGAAACACATGTAGCTAGCATTGATTTGGGTGGAATAGCAAGCAATACAAAATAAGAAGAATTTACAAAATAAGCTGGAAATTCATAAGAACCATCACGTTTTTTGTAAAAACGTCATTTCAAAACCCTCGAAATGACCATAAAAACCAGAAAAATACACATAAAATCCATCCAAAGGCAAAAACGACCCATAAATTGATAAAAATGACCATTAAAAACCTCAAGAAATCTCTTTGTATGCAAAAACGACCCACTTTATGGAGAAATACGACTGAGATTTTGCAAATACAGTCACGTTTTAAGCAAAAACGACCCAGAATAGCAAAAACAACCAAAAATTGGAGCTGATTCAGTCACGTTTCAAGCAAAAACGGCCCTAGACTGCAAAAAACGACCATGATAAAGCTGAAACCATCATGGAATGAGTAGAAATAATCACATTTTTAGTAAAAACGACCCATATAAAAGCAAAAAGGACCCTGAAAATCTGTGAACATGTGTCTTGAAATGCCAAAAATGAGGGAAGAAACACAGTTTGTTTTTGCATTGAACACCTTTAGCATTGATGTGTTTCCCATTTATACGGATTTCTGGCTGAAAAATGGCGAGAGTTCTAAGTCAAAAATGAATCAAAGTCTTCACTACTTTATGGCGATCTCATGTTTAACTCAAAGTTTCCAGGGCTCAGGGGCTTCTAAACTTGGAGTCTTAAACCCGTTTCTAGTGCTTACATTCACGACAATGCTTGATGCGAGTTTTAGTCTGCATGTTACATGTAAAATTATATGTAATATGATATGCAAATTTGTTTAAAAAGTCCCAAATGTTAAAACATTGGACTTTATAAAAAAAAAAAAAAACACATTGCATATTACATAATAAAATACAATGTCAAACTAAATATCCGATGACTTAAAGTGGTGTGGGATTTTTTAAAATGCTCACACATTATATTATATGTTAAATACACGGTATAATATGTAAAGACTTATACAAAGTCGGACCATTATAGTAGTGTGGGTCTTTTTAAACGCTTTACATACATAATCTTATTTTAAAGCATATGTAACGACACCTAAAAGGTCCAAGTGTGATAACAAAGACTTGACTTCGATATTTTCCAAAATTTTTAAATGGCAATATATATATATTTATATATTTTGGATTTAAAATGATATATTGCACATTTAAAAATAAAAACCTTTTAAAATAAAATAAACAAAAACCAAAATTAACCAAAAAAAAAAAGTAAAAGGCTTTTATTTCGAAAATATCTATAAAAAAAACTTAGAGCATATAACCATATAATTTTAATCAAAATTTCAATTAAAATTTCTCATGGGGTTGTGTTAATTTCACTAAACGAAATTAATGACAACAACTGACTCTAATTTGGGAACGTAGCTCGTTTGTTCTTAGAAACAACGAGTTATGTAGAATCCAGAATCTCCAAGTGTCTTCGTATCCATTGGGCTACAGAGTCGAGCATCAAAAACACAAAACAAAAGGATGACGCGACCGACGCAAAGCACCTAACAAAACACAAAATTGTGCAAGCGCGCTTATTGAAAACAAAGAAAATCTACCTATTTAAAACTAGCCAACTTTTGAAACTTTTCAGATGAAACCATTTACTGGCTCAACAAAATAGCTACTTTTTTTCAGCAGCTTGCAATACTTTGCATGTTCACAGGCAACTTTGTACATATGAACCACGAACAACTGGAGCAATGATGTCAACGTTCGTCGTAATGCCTCTTGGAAGAAATGAACAAATTCACCTTCTTGAGATGAATCATATGTACTGCTGCTCCGAGATGAAACCATGAATTCAGAATGCTTTTGTTGAACCGCAAATGCTTGTTTAACCTCTTCCTCAATTGTATCTCCATGCTTAGGTACAAGTGGAACATCTGATTTTTGGTTGGCCTCCAACCAAGCGAGATGTCTTATGGGACATCCCCTTGATCGAACAAAGACTGAATTCTTCTTATTGGCTGCAACTTGAGTGATTGGTTTTTCAACCGTGATAGTCTCATGCTCCAAATGATTCCCTTTGTGCGATTCAGATGAATACATGACTGTAATGCATTCTTTAGTATGTTGTTCACAAATTTCAAATTAAGGAGAATTACCAACAAGATTTGAGCAAAACTCTTCTATAGTAGTCATGAAATGATCTTCATCAAGTTTGGGGATAGGACGTTTATGCAAAGCGTTTTGATGTTCATGCCCTTGATACAAAGATGCATTATTTTTAACTTGATTAAGACTCGCTTGCATATCAATCATTTCATGCCTAATGACATGATCATCTTCACGCACTTGAAGATCAAAAGAAAGAGTTGCATCTTTCTTATTTTCATCAATAGCTTTCTGAGACTGCGTGAACCAAAAATAAGAGTCGCCAGCTATGTCTTCTTCCTTTTCTCGGAAGAGAATAGCAAGATCAGTGTCCTCAGATTCAGGATGCATTGTTGTTGCCTCCGCTGATGGTGCCTCAATAGCAAGCTTCTTTGGTGATGAAACCAACTTTCGTTGATTCTCAACAGCAGAACTATGAGCAACATTTGGAAGAGGTTTTCTTTGTACATCTTCGTGAGGAACGAAGAACATACCTTGAGCTATTTGCTTTTTGAGAGCAAACAACTCATTCGTCGGCCTCTGCACCACAGGATCCGTCCTTGTCATGGAAGAAAAAGAACTTTCTTCAAACCCACTTGCTTGAATTCTTAACTGCCCAACAAGAATAAGATCATCTTCAATTCCAATGGTCAATGTCTGTGCAACTGCAAGAGTAGCGGGAGCTTCTCTTCTCAACAGAAAACTGACTTCAGAAATCGGAGCATTGACAAAGAAACACTTCAAATTTGCAGCTGTAGACCGAGCAATAGCTAGAATCCTTCGCATCAATTTGTTGAAATGAGCCACAAATTCACGCATAGGTACATAAGATGCCTTCTTCAAATGAGTGAGTTGGGCCAACAGGGCATGAGCATCTTCAAGCGGCTTGAACCTTTCTTTAAACTTGGCTATGAGAGTAGCCCATCTTGTGCTGGTCTGTGGTGCAAGATGATAAAACCAATCAGCAATTATACCTTGGAGAGTTTCCACAAATAGTCTTACAGACACATCCTCATGTTCAACACCAAGAACACCACATGCAATGTAAAAACCAGCAATATGTTCATCAGGATGTTGTTGTCCATTGCCGAAGAAATTTGGAAAATTCTTCCGCGAGCCATCAGGAAGAGCATGTAGAGGTAGAGCTAGATTCAACGAACCAAAAACATTTCCCCAAGGACCTTGAGCCATTTACATGTCCTTGGTAAAAAATGATGGAATAATTATAATGAATAAGACACAAGTATACTTCAAACGAAAGTATGAGGCTTCCGAATGCGTATCGTGTCCTCAGTAGAAACCCTTTACAAAATATCTTGTATGGAACTTCGTTTATCTCTCCTGTAGAATAAACGATTAACCCTTTTCTCTTCTTTCAAAAAAAGATTGCAAAGTGAAATTGGTACCAAAAACTTGTAAAAACATCAACAACAAAAGATAAAGAAGCAAAGTGTCCGTTAAAGGCGCAAAGTCCTCCGTTGCTTCTCTGTGACGAGAAACTCAAATAGAAGCTCAAAGTCTTCTTAAGTGAACTTCTTATCAACCTTGAAGCAAGCCCCCAAATTACCAAGCATAGTTAATTCCCAAGAAAATATATCATTCCCAACAGTTAAAGAAATATTGTCAGGAATGTCAACTTTTGATGCAAGAGCAATAAGAATTCGAGCGTTTAGATGGGGTAGAGTGACCCGTGAGTCCTCTACCTGCAAAACAGAAAGATCCCCAATCCCAGTGACCTTGGAATTTACTATATATTTCAGAATTTGAATCTTTGACTAACGTTTGGTATCTCTAAATGGTCTTGGCAGAATTCTGATTTCTTCGTCTTTTCCTTGTGTTTTTTAGTTTTTTGGAGTTTTTTGAAAATAAAACAATTACATAACAAATGGAAAATAAATAGCATTTATGAAATGTAAACACATGTTGCAATTCTTATTATTACTAAATTCTGAAATAGCACATACCCGGATTATCCAACAATCTGATATATTAGCTTCAAGAAAAGATCAGAACAAACATACAATATTGTCCATGACAAGAATAAACACCAGCTATATGAGAATGCTTGTGTGTGCCCCAAATCTAAATAAACTGCTGTGATAAATCCGTCAATGCCTCACTGAGTGCTATGCCGCCCAACAATGCTGAAAAAGCCTTCCTCTAAAGCCAACGTGAGCCGCTGGTGTAAAACGCCCAAAGCCAATGGTTGGCTGCCAAGCTGAAACTGATTCTCTCCAATATGCAATGCCAAAATTAGATCGATCACTTCCTCTGGTCATACAAATGCAATAAAACACCAATCCGATTAGCAATGATTGTTGAGGTTTGCGTCTCAATAGTCAAGACTTGAGGGTTTCGTCCCAAGCCACCAATTGCCCTCCAGAGCAATTCTACAATTCATAAGTTTCGAAAATGTTAAATAGGTAATGAGCAAATGAGCTTCCATCTCTTTATAACTTCTCTCAAGGCAATTCGAACCCTAAAGGAGAATTACACTTCACACTTTATTATAAAATAATATTTTCCCAATTAAAGGTGTCCATGCTATAGGAAAACAATACTTTATTAAAAAATTTATAACTCAAGGCACCAAAAGGTCTCCGGATAGTGAAAATATTTTATAATAATACGAGACCTTTCAAACGAGCTATCACACGAAGGCATCCCTGACCAAATGAAGCAATTATTCCCTTATTACTCCAAAATGGCTATTAAAATAGCCTTATTATAAATTATTTAATCACTGACTTAGGAAATATTTAAATAGATTAAAAGATTTCCCTTTTTGCCTCTGATAGCCCAAACCAACCAAATAAACATGAGTCTGACCATGTCACCTGTCTGTGACTGATGCCGAACGAGATGGGTCAACTAGTAGTCCCATACCTAAAATCTAGGGATGCTCCTAGAAACTAGGGAACACACCCTATCATCCTGAAACTGAAACCATGGAATGGTCCCATGATGCCTCACAACTGGACACTGCCACAGCCTCCTAAAAAGTATGGAGACCCCCTAAAATCAAGGAACTGCACCCAATTGGCTCCCAAAACTGCCTGTAAAGCCAAGCTCGATCATTGTATGCACTGAACGAGTCCCTATCCATCTTTGCTAGCCTAGGAGACTGCAATGATAGGCCAACTCCTCTGTCTTTGATGTCCACTCTAGAAAGGGGACATGACAAAAACTGAGCCCAGGGGCTTCAAAATTTGAGAGATAAAAGACCAATATTCCGGTTGTAAACCTTTAATTTCCACCCAATTAGGAGCGGAACGGACAACGACCTGCTCTAGGTCATCCTTTGGTGTCCAAGGGAAGGCTTTGAACACAGAATGACCGACATTCCAAAATTTTTTCTTAAGAACCCTATCTTGCATATTATGAGATTTCAAGAAAATCACAAAAGGTCCTTTTTGAATCATTCTGCAAAAACTAACATGAATCCCCAATTTTTTCCCCCAAACATTCAACAACCAATCATCAAAAAACTTTCTCGAAGACAGTAAATTCTTATCCATACAAACAAAGAATATAACAATATTCCTTAGACGAGACTATTCAGCCCTAATGGCCTTCACCATATCTTCGTTGGGAGATAAGGAAAGAGTTTTCAAACTAGATGAGGGTGGCTTATTGTTTCCTCCCCTTCCAGGGTCTCCATTTTTGACAAGGCCTCCATTTCCATGTCTATCTTCGTTGGTTGCAGACCCCCCCAACAATCCTCTAGATTCCATGTCGGGCTGCCTGAGGAATTTTCTATCGAAACTAGCAGAAGGCAGACAGATGGGGAAAGATTGGTCTGAAACCACAACCTTATAGGAAAGTTTTCCCTCCTCATTATCCGAAAGGCTTGATTTTTCATTATTAGCACTTTCATCCTTCTCATCATTATCAATAATATCCATACAATCTTCCCTGCAACTTGGATCACTATCATTAATTCTACCCATCCACAGTCGCACGAGCGAACCAGGATGAGACTATAACTAACCAAAACCCAAATGGCACAACTATTCGACAAAAAACAAAGCAATAACGACGGAATAAAAGGCCGAATACGCAGCAAACAATTAGGTACAAAACACAGATAAAAAGGCAGCCACGCAGACCACAAAGGACACCAATAGCTACAGAAAAAAATGCCAGCAAACCCGGGTACAATCTCCAAGGGAGATGGTGTGTCAAACCACCTCCAGAGAGCGTACGTGTTGTAGAGCGCTATAAGTTTCTTCCAAAATCTACATCAATTTTTTCTTTTTCAAGTCAATACCAAACATTGTAAAAATTTGCACTTCAAAATACCAAGGTTGCAGAGAGACGCATCATTGGCCCCTTGGAAATCTTCTTGGGGAATGTGATGCGCTTCAAGCGCCTAAGACAGAGTCGGAGACGTCCCTACATATAGGAGACACTTTGCCACAGTCTCTGGGCGTCTACCAATGTTTTCCGGGAAGAAATTAAAAAGCTCAAGTTAAATGCAAACATAAAAAAATGCAAATGGAAAGAGATTAAGAAAACACAAATGGAAGGAGGTCAAAAACGTGGATGGAAGGAAGAAGATGATGCCATAAGGATTTTGCGAGGGTTTAAGAAAGAGAAAATGCACCATTTCAAAAGGATTTGCGGCAACATATCTATTTTGTGCATTGTATTTGGTCTGTGCCTCCAAACTCAGAGGCTAGTCTATGATAAAAAGTTTTCTAATCTCTAATGCAGTTTACTAACTCAATCTTCATGTATGTGATTTTATATTTAATTTGTAGTGGCTCAGTAATATTTATCATTTGTGAAAGTTGAAGTTTTTTAAATTTATTAGCAAAGTGTGTTAAAATAACCTTCAAATGGAACTAGAGGTTTTCAAAAATTGCCTGGAATTTTGAAAACCTATTAACACAAAATAGAAATCATTATGGGCGGAAAAGTACAAATTATAATTCATATCCTCCACTAGTGAATTATAATGTTATATGCTACAATTGTAATAACTATGGACATATAGCACGACAGTGTAGAAGGGGTTTTGTGAAACCTCCTAGAGAATACAAAATGAAGGATACCATGAACAAGCAAAAAGGAAGCCTTCTAAGGTACAGAGAAGGAAACAAGAGCAAAGTAATGAAAATAGTTCAAAGAATCTTCGATTTGCATTAAGCACCTCATGCACAAATTTGAGAAGTACAAATTCAAGGGGAGAAGGATGGCATTATCTTTCACCCCTAAGGAGAAAAATGGAAGTAGTAAAGATGTTTGTAAGATTAAACTTGATAAGAAGATGAAAACAATCCAAAGAAGGATGCTTGTACATTTGCATTTGACAAGCATGTGCTGGCAAAAGAATAAGAAATTTATAGAGGACAGACACACCTCATAGAGGATCAATTTTCACGGCCATACGAACGCAAATAGGCCGACTTACTATAAATAGCACGTGGATATTTTTGGCCATTTCTAGCTTTTGATTACCCTATACACCAAAAGTGTCATCACAGAGTCCAAATCAACTAAAGAAAACTACAGAACAAAAGGAAATACAATATTTTTGGGGGATTGTGATGTCCCCAAATTAGCAGGTTCTGGGAGCCTGATTGTGGTCAGCTCATCATCACGACCCTCGTGAGTTGATAGTATGTTTTGGAGGTCTCAGTGGACAGATTGGCCATTTTTTCTAAGTTTGGACTTACTATTTATAGTAAGTTAGTCTGGGCCAGTTACTATTTTTGGCAGTGCAGTGGGTGGCCATGTCGATCAGCCTTTACTAGCAGTGAATGCAGGTTTTGTCACATGAGTCCATATTTGTTAATTAATTAATAATAAAGCCATACTATTATAATAATACTTTATTATTATAATATTTTAGAAGTTGCTATCTCAGAGAATGGTTAACTGTTATATCTTTTTGGAAACTATGGCTAATGAAGGATTATAAATATGGATTCATTCTTGGAGCTGGTGATCGAATATTTTATGTAACAACTTGTCTTGGGAATTGTTTCTGACTATCTGTGCCCTTGCTGAAGTATAAGGGTCAAATTAGCCTCTGGAAGACTGATTCTTTTGAAGCTAATCTCATATTGGTTGCTGAAGTATAACCAATCTCTCTTCTTCCATACTGTCTGCCTGTTTCTGGAGGAAGAAGCAATTCTGGAAAAGTGAATCGAAGTTGAACTGTGACCTGCATAGGAGGTTGATATTAATACCAGCTGTAAGAAAGGTGTTACGCTGGGCATGCTTGCCTCAGCTAGGGCTTGGGTTTGTGTATTTTTTCCTTCCAGCACTGCGAATGGAAGTTGGGCCTGTTAGTAGCATCAAACGCCATCAATAAAAGAGCAACCGCGTGGACCTAGCAGTATCGCGTGGAGCTCTGTTGCATACGCGGTGAGGGCAGGCTACTTGCAGCCACGTTTAACTTACGCGTGGAGACTGCAGGGGCTCAGCACATTGCTGCTGCCGCCGTGGATGTCTATTGTGTCTTATGCGTGGGGAGTTGAAACGTTGGCATTCACACCAAGAGGCAGCGTGAGACACCAGCCACGTGACAACAGGTTTTTTAATATTTGTATTTTTTTTTATTGCAAAAAAATAATAAACGTAAGTCTTGGGAAAGTGATTGTATTGCATGTGTTGGCTAAATATTTTGCAAGTCACTAAGACTACAACTTGCAAAATGTGTGTTTTAGGCAGCAGTGTGTGAGATTATTCTCTCCTCTCAGCAATAGGGGAGGCTCCCTTCTGACCGCAGGTGGCTTCAAGTAGAACCGAACTGTACCACATACAGTTCGCCTTGCAACAATAATATCGGTGGCTTGGTAATTGACTTAAGAACAATTGACCGAGACATCGATGAATTTATCTAAATATGGAACGATACAAGAGCTCAAAGTCTCTTGTCCTCACCCCAAATAAGTACTTTATTTATCTAATTTCCAATACTGAAGCCCAAAGTCTTCAGTCCTTGGAGTATTACAACCACTACTCTCTAAAGTAACCCCGATCTCCTGAAGCACAAAGTCTTCAGAAAACTTGGATTAAAGATGCTCCAGTGAAATAAACAAGTTAACTATTCAATCTGAATCAAGGATTAACAAATGCTACATAAGAAAACATTCA
>MU226626.1:993501-1005832 GCA_018584345.1 Thuja plicata
TTGAGGAGACATGACTCTATAACATCATGTCTCTCCAAAATAACCTGTTTATGTAACCTGATCATAACATATAACAAATCGGCATTTTAATAACTTTACGTGGGTTTATATAAACATCCATGCAACCTGATACTTGCGGATGATATATATACAGCAGCCCAAATACAAAATGATATGCCAAACCATTCGACAACATAGTTGGCCGATAATACAAATAGCCCGATAACCATAATGGCATCTAATCAGAATAACTTAGTCGCCACCCAATTTGTTGGTTAAGGCCGATATCAATCGGTAATTATATAACAGTGTTATCAATTTGACCGATACTAATTGTATCACATGACATATTATTTAATCAATTATAATAACCATTATTATATATGTATATTGATATACATATATAATATCATTATTATTATATATATTAATGTGCATATATAATGTAGAATAATATTATCTCATAATGATGTTTATGTAATTCAATGTTAAGATCATTTTATCTGATCGAAGCTATAAACATCAACAAAACAAAATAGTAAAGACAAAATGGAAGGCAGCAGTTACATTTTGTTAAGGTGGTAATTAAGTTTATGAAGGCAGCGAACTTCTGTAAGGAGATGGAACTATTTTTGAGGATATTATGAGAAAGTAATATGCAGAGATTCATGATACGTGAAGAAAGATTTGAGTTTAGAAAAAGTAGCGATTAAAATAAGATTTAAGGTTGTTAACAAATGGTTGTATTCTAACTTCTAAGGGATGCCTCCCTTCATAAACGGCGTAAGAAGATATAAAATAAACATAGAGTGCAGGCTCAAAATTGTGGTGGATATACAATGATATATCATTTGGTTTAAAGAAGATTTAAGTGCAGATCTAGTATAAAGAAATACGAGATAAAATAAATAAATAAAAGAATAAATGAAGCAATACAATAAACATCTGTTGAGCAGAAATGCAGGAGAGATATGAAAGTAGATAATAAGCAGATTCAGAGAAGATAAAGAGCAGATATATAACTCTCTCTCTCTCTATATATATATATATATGCAGATTTCAAGAGAAATAAGAATTGGTGTGGAGCATATAGATTATATATCCACAGCAACTTATGAAGACTTTATAAGCAGATTTATGAAGACTACATAAGCATAATTATGAAGAGGTTTATAGACTTGTGAAGAGGGTTTCATGCAAAGATAAAGAAGACTTTGGAGCAGAATTGTGAAGCATATTTGAGAGAGTTTTGTGAGAAGTTGTATGGCAGATTTATAAGAAGAGAGTTATAGCGAAATGTGTGGAGAAAACCAATATTCATCATCTGTTGTAGAAGCAACATTGATAAGATGGAAATTTGAATGAGGAGTTGGTGACTCTAGTAGGTTAAGTCTACAGAATTTTTAAGAGATTATTATATAAGCAAGTAATTTGTCGTGGTTTTCTCTTTTAAGGGTTTCCACGTAAATATTGTGTTACTGTGTTCTTCTCATGTGCATGATTGTTTGAATTAAGTAAATGATGTTGTGGTGATTGTTAAAGTTTAAATTGATAAAAGTTTTTGTTATACTAATTCACCCCATCTCTTAGTATAATCGTGTGCTCATACTTCCATGTTTAATTTATAGTATTTGGTGTGTGTGTTTGACGGTGACCTATCTAATCCTTTACATATACCTTTATTATTCAGTCATTGCTTTTATCTGGACAGTTTAAGCATGCAGTCATATTCTTAGTAGAAAAACATGATTGTCATTTTCCTTGAGTTGAAGAGCACCCCAGCCTTTTGTCTTAGGTGAGTCTAAGAAGACATTTTTTATTTTATTTACCATAATTCTTAACCACTCTAAAACCCCTATAAAGATGGATAATAGGAAGCACATATTGTTCATAGCAGGTTAGTTTTTTGTTTTATAGGGAGCTTCCCTTTCTAATTTGAAGAGCAGTTCTACTACTACATGTCTATTCCGTTGTGTGTTGCATTGGAAGGTGCAAATTAAAATTCCAACAAAACCGACACAAAGTAAAAGGCCAAAGACTTATTTAGATATTGATAGTCCAAATGAGGCATAGCTGTACTTAGCAGTATTATTTTTTTGATATTTATATTCTTACTGTGATGCCTATTGTGGGGCATTCTATCATTTATGATTTTGTAGCCTTGGGGCTTTTGTTGTAACGAAAACAATGACATTTTCTAATCCCTGTTGCTGCTATAATTGAACCAATGACATTGAACATTGAATATCAAACTTGATAAAATATATGAATCCTTGAACATATTGGTGTCATGTATATCTTAACTTAAAAAATTTGAGTTTCTGTGTATATAATAATATAGTATATACTACTTTCCCAGTCCATCCTGAAATTTCCATTAAACATAAAACATTTCTCTTGAAATCTTTGTGACTCGTAATAACAGGTCCCGACAAAATTTTCTGATATTCTTACCCACCATAAGATGAAAGTCAAACTGCAGGGATTAAGTGAGAATATGCTTCTTTCTTCTTTTTTTTTGTTTATATTTGCTCGCATTAATGATTATTTCATTTGTTTCTTTTGGCAGATGTACAGCAGTGGCAATCCTACTAATATTGCAAATCCCATCAGATATGTAAGCACACAAATTGATATCAAAACAGGAGGTGGTAGATTGACGCTTTACCAAAATACTCTTTGTGAGTGCCTTTTATGGGAGGAACTCTTAGCAGCGGGATATAACCTTGAACCTTGGGATTATCTGAAATCATATAATATTAAAGATATCCAGTTAATTTGTTGTCGAGCTGAATCAAACATGCTTTGGTTGGTTCCACCTCCAGCAGTTAAGAGTGTAATGGAATCCATTGACAAGGAAATTGATATCATGTTTTCATGGGAATTTACAAGGGACAGACCAAAAGGAAAAGAAGCTGTGAGGTACAATCCAAGTCAACCTGCTGATTCTTCAGGCTTGCTAGATGTTCTGAATGGTACAAGTGATGTTGTAAAAATGTTTAAGATTTATCCAAGATATCTTCGTGTAACTGGATCTGGAGAAGTACATGAATTGGAGCAAGTTGTAAGTTGCTTCTTGTGCCCTTTTTTCTCGTCCTGGATTAGATAGGCAGTTGTACCATTTCTTTACCATTTAGTTTATTGTTTTAAATAAATATTACATGATAAGTTTCTCATTTTAGCATTCAAATTCCAATTGCTTCTTTGAATTATCCTGTTGGATGTAGAAGGAAATTGTCAATGGGTTTTTGGTTATGAATCGAGGGGATTCGACTTGGTGGTCCTTTCATCCTGATAATGCATCGGATATAGAAGGGTGTGGCAGTTTTACTGGCCCATCTGTAATAGTTGTATCTGAAGAAACCCCACGTATGTTCTTTTAATCATCTTGATGCTTTTGCTTTCATATTATTTATGTTTACATCATTAAGATATGGTTATTTGAAGTCTAGACAATGGTAGTTTTTTTTTTATTTCAATCCGAGTAAAAGCTAAAGTACATTTGATCTCTTGACAGAAGGATTTATTGGTGACACCCTTAGCAAGTTCAGCATCTGGAGCCTGTATATAACATTTGTGCTGGCTGTTGGCCGTTTCTTCAGATTGCAGTGTTCAGATCTGAGGATGCGAATTCCTTTTGAGAACTTTCCATCATGTGACAGGTAGGGAATGCATTTCTCTTTCATGATGCATGAAAATAGTTTCTTATACACATGATTCAATTAACTTCTTGTATTCCTGTTTGACAACACTCCCTTTCTTAAAGAATCTCAGATATAAACATGTGTCTAAATTGTCAGTCTAGGTTCTGAATTCTTTCCATGTTTATTTCATGCAATAGAGATGTTCCAGAGTTCTAGCAAGGATCCTTGATTATTTGGATCAGAATTTGTTCACAAACTCTTGCTCTGTACTGGTGGAGAGAAGCCTGAAGCATCATCCCAAGGCATTCCTCTACTCGAAGAAAACTGAAGTGAATAAATCAATCAGGAGAAAATCAACATTGATTACCAGAGTTCTTGATCAGCATGGCAACTTGATGTCGAAATTTGGGTTCTGCATGCTGCATAGATTTGCCCAGACAATCTAAATGCATTATTTGGAACAGCAAAATTTAGTTTGAAGCATAATGTCAGATTCATATAACGCCTATAATAAGATTTGTAGATGTGTAATTAGGTGACGCCTACTTATTTTTAGAGAAACATATAATATATTGTATGGCTCTTGGGAAAGACAATTTGTCAGGGAAATCATTTGCAGTTTGAAGTTTGAACATAGGGATATAATATATGTAAGCATATCTTAACAACCTCAAGCCATCTTGGCAACTTGAGAATTTAACTGGCCTTGAATTCAGAGAATGGTTTCAATCATAGATTAAAATATGGCAGATATATCGCCGATAAGTAAACTTATCGCAATAAGTTGGAGGCTGCGATAAAACACGTAAATCTATTGCGGAGTACATATCGCAGATAAGTTTCAAACTTATCGCCAAAAAAACATGAACTTATCGCCAAAATATCGGTGATATTTTACCAAAATATCTGCCACAATCTGCTAATAGGAACCGACGGCCCAAAAAGCAGTTGTTTCACATTTTCTTGTTTGCAAATTGGTGTTTGGGAGAGGAAAAAAGGGTTTGAAGGGGAAAAAATGTGATTTGCAGCGTTCTAGAGCAATTTGCAAAAAAATGCATTTCAAATTAAATTTAAGCAATTTTTTAAGTTCCCGATATTTTTGCTTATAAACTGTCGATTTATCTCTGATTTTTTTTTCTGCCCTTGGCGATAAGTTGCGGATAACGATATTTTGAACTATGGACTTCCAATATAGGACCTAGCATATAATCTTGAAATTTCCTATGGACCTCCTTTGAATTCTCCAAGATAAGATAGGATAAGATAAATTATTAATGTCCAACAAGAGACCACAAGCGGGCCTAAGGGACTGAGAGTACAGCAGAGAGCCCAGAAGGCAACAAAAAAAACAAACGGTGTCCGAGAAAAGAGAAACCAACAGAAAAAGAAACAGCAACAAGAGCCAGAAAGGAGAAGAAACCGCGAAACCACCAAACATCTAGTGGTTTTCGGACATCGAAAAGTAGCTCAAGATCGACGGATAACTATCTGTGGGGGGGGATTTTGAATCAGAGTCCGTCTCTGGGAGGAGGGAGTCCACTGTCGCTGATGGGGCTGTAAGAGCAAGTGATCTCTGCGATGCCTGACCGATTTGGAGTGAGGGACAGTGGAAGGACTCTCAAGCCTCTTGATTCCTCTAGGGGAGGAAACCGGAGCAAAGAAGGAGGTGATCCGCTGGCAAAGGGACGTAGAGCCCGGGGGAGAGAACAAAATAGAAAACCAAGAGGATGGAAACTGTATGGGTGCTACCTTGACACAATGCAAGTCCTTAATGATTGCTACTTTAGGAAACGATTTCCAGCTTGATTTATGTAAAGGAGACCTGTCCCATTATATAATAAACATGGTTTTCTTATTGCATACAATTAAAACATAGAAATTTAGCTGTAAGGGAGTTTTTGTTTTGTTTATATATGCCTATAGGCTGCCAAAGTCCTCTTGGGGATTATCTTGTGTCTTAGAAACCAGTAAAAGCATGAGATATTTTTAATACCTTCAAGTAACCAAGTCAGTCAAGGTAACTGCAAAGTATATTCTGTTAAGCTTCCACGAGAAAGTCAGGGTTCATGGTATAATGTCTACCATGGCTCTTAATCTCAAACTGGATTTTCTCGATTAGTTTATTTTCATTATTGTTTTCTCCCCTGCTTTTGTATATTGTAGTCCAGTATTCAGGTGGGTGTTTCCTTAGTAATTAGGTAAAGTTATGAATATGGAAATAAAAAAATTGCATGCCATATTTACTTAATTGTTGGTAATTTATTCCACATCTTATAAGAAAGAAATGTATTAATGCCCTTAATCAATGAGGTCATCGCAACTAAAAGCTACATTAATGTAATCAAGGTAGGAGAATCCAATAAAAGATTACGCAGCCTTGCAGCCAATGTGATTGTGTATCTAAACCTTATTTAATTCCATAGAAAATAACAAAACCACTTGAGAAGTAAATTGTGAATTGGTTGATTGGTGAAGTTGAATGGTTCTCATTGAGCCCACCAGGCTTCAAATCTCGTGAAGACATCTGATAAGGGATGAGGCCGGGATCGTGCCCCGGGCGAATTTGGCTGAATGGAAACCCCTCAGTCCTTGGCTCTCAGCCAAAGAAAACGAACTATTCTCAAAAAAAAAAAAAAACCACTTGAGAAGAACATTGGACATTATTCATATAGGAGATATGTTACAAGTTCTAGGCATTAACCATTGATTACAATTTGATCAAATGATGCCACTCATTTTATTTTTTCCCTCTTATGCTCTCAGACAGCTTCTCTTATGAAGCTCCTTCCTCCTATAACACTCTGGATGCTTTTGCATCAAAGCCCCTTGTTAAATGAAAGGTTAGCTCTTTGAATTTTGTTTTAGAAGTATGAGTTAAAAGAAAACTAAGTCAGTTAACCTCTGCTTGGATTATCCAAGTAGAATCTTCAAGTGGTTTGTTTTCCCATTTTGCCAAGTATCTTCATATTGTTTGTCATTGTAAGAGCCCTGGTGGCTCTATTCAACCACAGCTACTGAATTTGTTTGTTTTCTGAGATTTTTTTTGCTTTTTTGGTATTTTGAGCATATATACTTTTTTTTTGCTTATCAAAGTAAGAGGATTTCCATTTGCAATTAAAATAAACTAACAGCTCTGAGAAAATGCAATTCACCTTTGATCTATTGATATTGAAAGATGCATTTACAAATTTATTTAAGCTAATTGCATAATTATTTTATTCAGAATATATTATGCAATTTATATGAGTTAACTACAATGCAGAGTGAAGCAAAATAACACTAGAGAAACCTGTTTTGAATCACACACGCCTTGTATATACTAGCCGCGGCTTAGAAGGGAGATGGGGGCTGCTCAAGATGGCTTCCCACGCTGAAGTAGACAGATCGCAGCTCTTCTAATGGCGTCATTAATTCCCAACCATCATTACTGTGGAAGGTGCCGAAAACTTCATGTTCGAATTCCTCCAACAAAACTAAATTTGCAGTTCGATCCTCACACAATTCGTTGGCAAGGAAGAATCCAACTCAAAGTGTAAACGCTGATAAAAATTTCCAATTCTTCAGCAGGTTTTTGCAAATCCTCAATTCGCAAAGAACTCCACGCAATTTTCTTCACAAAGTTTCAATGGTAAATCAATGAGGTTCGAAAATCCACATAAAGCCTGCCATCTTCCTCAAGAAGCCTCGAATTCATAGCTTCACAGTTACACCTTTCATAACTTAAAGCACCGTGCTTTAAGAACGTTAGAAATTTGGATTTTTAAGCATTCAGTCATATTAATCCTCCTTATTAATGAGAAGGTATATAACATAAAGTCATTATGAATAATAAATGACTTGACTTTATAAAATAAACATCATATAATAATTAATTAAGTGAACTTAATTAACTATGACCACCACAACCAATGAATCCCCAAGTCAAGTACATATGCACTGCCAGGCCTACCACCAAGACACCTTGCCACAAATAGACACTACCAAAAAAAAGGACTTACTATAAATAGTAAGTTCTCAACCAAAGACCCCCAAATCAAACCATTAGCCCACGAGGGTCGCAATGATGGGCTAACAATGCCACGTCCCTGACACCTACTAAAAAAGGGACATCACAGTCATCATTGATCAATGATATTATGATTGTCATAAAGATAATTGTAAAGTTTTCAGTTTTGGTTTCCATTCTCAGACCCCCTTGTAAAGACCCAGACTAATTATTTCCACATGTAGCACTAGTTAGGGATTAAAGTTTGGACATAGAGTCAAACATTCACATATTCTCTGATTTCTTATTGTGTCCAGCATTCTTCAGTAAAACAATAGTTTGCATACTAATGTTTCATGGTAGCAGGTTTCAGATAGGTGATATTAATGTATGCTTACCAAAAGATGGTTCACAATTCTTACAAGCCCATAAACATTTGCAAATACAGAGTATCAATGAAACTCAACTGACATCAGACATAATCACAAACCTGAGCAGATGTTCCTCATTTATAGGTCCTGATATAACAGAAGAATTTTACACAAATATTTCGCAAGAAGCTACACTCAGCATAAACATGGCCATGCCCATCATTGCCTTGAATCAATAATTATTATGGTCCAGATTTGCCACCACGTCCAGGTTCATCACCAGGTCGACCTACAGTGTTGAAGATGCCAATGCCATTCAGTAATCTAAAATTTGATTGCAACAGTGATGGAAGACAAATATTCCTCAGAGTATGAACACCAAAATTACACTAATACTCTGTATCTTCAGCAAGGAACTGTATTTCTTAGGTTTTTTCAGCAGAAATTTCTACAGCAACTCTAAGCGGCCAACAGTGATAATAATATATTTCACCAATGAATTGCCACCTTAAGAAATACCTACTTCGCTATTGGTTGGAAATAGAGACATCTTTATTCATATACTATAACAAGGAAAACGTTTAATATACAGACTAAACCATTTGGTAAAGTTAAATTGTCAAGCTTAGAGTTAAACTTGTATTTTTGGTTTAGTCATTAAGGGGGTATCAGATTAATGTAACTTTGTTTAGTCATTAAGGAGAGTATTAGATTAAGGTACTTTGTGTTAATGTTTTATACGAGGAATAAAGATAAACAACAAAAGACCAGTGTTGGTTAACAGATTGGCCTTTTAATAATATTGACTCAAACCCTCGGAAAAGCCTCTCTATTAACAACAGTTGAACAAACTGTCAACAATTTGATCTCTGAATTGAAAGGTACAGCTCCCTTTTCATAGATGTGCAATGAATAAATCTAATCTACTAAATAATAGGGGTATGCTCTTAAGCAGAGAGCAAAAGAGGCATTTGATGAATACCCATCACCATGAGATATCCATGAATTAAATGCAAATTTAAATGCTTAGATATAAAAATTATTTCTGTATGCTCATTCCCACGACCATGAAAATCAGATACAATGTATAACCATAGAAATGAAAATTTGTGAACAGCATAAACAAGCAAAGAATAGAACCAATAGTGTCACACAGAACACCTTATAATCACAGATATTAAAACACAATTAACACCTACAATCAATTTATCCTATTCATCCTCCATTTACCCATTCAATAGAAAAGATTTTTTTAAGATTTTAATAAACAACGGACATAACTTAAAACTCGAGTCACACTCAGTTGTCACAGCAACAAGGGGAGTTTCAAGCCAAAATTGTTGATCCTTTGCATTGAGTTTTAAATCAAAATATATAGTCTTTTCGTCTCCCAGAGATGGTTATAGAACAACTGTCTTTTTAAATAACTTTAAAACATAATTAAAGAAAAAGTCTCTTTTTTAGAACAGAAACTAATCATAAACATGAGTAACTGAAGAGTTCTTGGCCCAAGTGTCACGGAACCTCCTTTTCTCCATCTTTGCTAGCAGCAATTGCCTCTTTGGTTCCCTGGCTTTCCTTGTACTTTCTAGCCTGTTCAAATGATCATACCCTAGGTGCTTATACTTCATTTTGATTTCCAATTATGCGAATATAAGTCAAATTTCAAATTTGTTGGCAAGAAAATATCACAGAGTTGATTATCTTACTAGATTTTCGCCGTTAGTCACTGCAGATTGAATTCTGATGATGCCCTAGCTTTGGCATCTTCTTCACTCTTCAAATTGTATAGAACAATCTTCGGAGGATGTTGAGATTGTGTAAAGATTGCTCTTGTAATGATCGACAAGCTGCGCCATTAGTACCAGTCTCATCAGCATTTAATGTTCTACCACTCCTCGAAAACTGGGACATGTCATACCTTTTGAATTTGCCACTTTACCGCTCTAATTTGAGTTCTTAACATGGTGTCGGGTTCTGACAATGCTTCCGGAAGTCGTCTGTCTTTCCGCCCTTTCTTCTCCTTTATCTTTAAAGAGTCATCTGTCCTTTCACTTAAAGCTTCCACTTCAAGCTTCAGAACCCGAAGCCTCTTCAAGAAGTTCTAACTTTCTCCGCCTTTTTAACTTTACAAAAAGGAGAGGCTTCGTTCTTTATGGTTATTTCCAAGGTGAGTGTCGGGTTCTGACAACACTTCTTGCACACTCACCTTTTTCCGTTTTCTTTATTTCTAACTTCTTTCCTTCAATTAAGTGTTCTTTTCCCTCCTTCGGATTCTGAACATCGTTCTGGAATTTTGACTTTATCTCGACACCTTGACTTTTCCTTATTTTAATTTTCCTTTCGACATTTCAGGCTTTTCGCCTTATCTTTTCTAGTTCTTGTTTACCTTTTGGAACCCGAAAGTTGTTCCGGAACTAGAGCTTTTTCCCGCATAACCTGAATAAGCTCTCATCCACTTCACCTGTTTCCATTTGATTGTTCAGATTCCGACAACACTTCTGACACTTTTGGCTTTTTCCCAAACAAAAGCCTTTGATAAGTTGCTCCTCTTCCTTTGCCTTTCTTTAGTTCCATCCATACTTTTGGATTCCGACAATGGTTTTGGAAGGACTTGTCGGGCCCGAAATTTACTTTCTCAAGAATAATAAGGAACTTTTGACTTAACTTATGCGATCAAGGGACTAACTCGACAAAGACAAACAAAGGAAAGGTAGTTCCGACTAGACTCTCAATTTCCGACTGACGCCTAAATCCCGATTGTGATGAAAATGACTAAGGCAAGGGAGTTTTAATAATGACAAAGTTTAATTGAGACCATTTTTTAACCATGGGTACCAAAAATGGGGCAACAATCAGAAAAGAAACAAAAGACACATAATTTATCCTAGGAAAACCCTCCTTGAGGGGAAAACCCCAGCCACACCAAAAATATCTCTTTTATTAAATAATAGAGGTCTGAGTACAATGCTTCCAACTGAATATTGCAAACTCTTCAACTTATTACATATATCATAATTGAGTCCATAGACTATCTATATTTGCTGTATAGAATAACCCAACTTACAATGCCAAGGCTCATAAAAAACTTAACTTCTCAAGACTTGAACCGAGAGACTCTTCATCTTCCAAATGCGTGTCTCTTCATATTTCCAAATGCGAGTATATGAAGAGTACCATCGCAGGTAATCAGGATATCTCCTGCAGCTACAAACATCAACACTTTGGTTGTAATAATGCCTACAATAGTTTGATATTCTTAGCATTGTAGAGGCATAGTTTTGCATGTGTTAAAGATGGCACATGGTTGAACGTAGGTTGAGGTGGTTGTGAGGTTTTTCTTAGAATGCACTAAGTACTGTTGAATGCTTAGGCTTATTTCCCAAGTATCTCTTCAATGTATTTTTCAATGGCTCCAGTTGATATTGCTTTAGATAGAATAATTTATAAATTTCTTTGTTTTGGGCATATTGTTGAAATATATTCGTTCGTGTTTACTAAAATGACATAAACAAACTATTATATATATATATATATATATAATAAGATATAGAATATATATATATATATAATGAGATATAGAATATATATATATATATAATGAGATATAGAATATATATTAAATTAAATATATAATATATATTAATATAATATATCAAACATTAATTATGTTATATATATCTATATATATATATATATATACATCATAAAATAATGATATTCAATATTAAATCGACCGAATTATTATAACTTGAATTAACATATGTATCACAATAAGTATCGTGATTGTTATACATAACAGTCACGATATTATCGTGACTGTTCATGTATAACAGTCACGATAAGTATCGTGACCATTCACACTAAATTAATCACCGCCGACAGTTAAGACAAAACAGCGATCATAGTTATATCACATGTTATGAAACAGTCGGCATTTATAAAAAGACATGACTGTTGATAGTCATGACCATTCGATTTAATATATATAGAGTTGATATTCGTTGTACAATCAATAAATCACAACGGCAATTGAATTCTACAACGAATATCAACTATCTATAATATATTAGTATTATAATATCTTCTGATTCAATTTCCTTAACATGGTATCAGAGCCAAGTTTCTTCTATAAAGCCTAAACCGCCTGAAGAAAGATCCGATTAAAAACAAGATCATATTGTGAAATATTTCATTGGAATTGTTTTTTTCAAAAATGACGAATGGAATCAGATTTGAAGACAGACTTGATGGTGCTTCTAACTTTGAATCTTGGAAATTACGAATGATGCTAATACTAAAGAAGAATGAGCTAAATAAAATTATAGAAA
>MU226626.1:1007277-1019767 GCA_018584345.1 Thuja plicata
ATATTAAATTAAATATATAATATATATTAATATAATATATCAAACATTAATTATGTTATATATATATATATATATATACATCATAAAATAATGATATTCAATATTAAATCGACCGAATTATTATAACTTGAATTAACATATGTATCACGATAAGTATCGTGATTGTTATACATAACAGTCACGATACTTATCGTGATACCATTCACACTAAATTAATCACCGCCGACAGTTAAGACAAAACAGCGATCATAGTTATATCGCATGTTATGAAACAGTTGGCATTTATAAAAAGACATGACTGTTGATAGTCATGACCATTTGATTTAATATATATAGAGTTGATATTCGTTGTACAATCAATAAATCACAACGGCAATTGAATTCTACAGCGAATATCAACTATCTATAATATATTAGTATTATAATATCTTCTGATTCAATTTCCTTAACACATATGACAAAATAACTAAATAATTTCTAAATTTCTTTGTTTTTAGCATTTAAAAAATTAACTGATTTATCTTGTGGGAAAGATTCATACTAGTAACTAGACCAAACAGTAACAAAGAGGGAACATAACAGGCTATAAAGGACTGAGTTAACTTAGGCACCATCAACCCCAATTATGTTTGAACTTGAAATTAAGTGGGGGGGGGGTAACTATAACCCCTAAGCCAGAAGAAAATTTAGCAACACCATCATTGCATCCTCTTAACTGCATTAACCAAACTATGTGATGTAGCACCAATTTTACACTTATTCACAGTACTTGTCAGGATCATAATGCTAGAGGTGGATGTGAGGAGGTGTTAGTAGCTTGCCTATTCAAGTGACGATAATCATGTCAGAAAGAAAATTTCATGCATACTTGTTTTGTTTTGCCCTAGTATTAAATGGAAATGGTTGGAACTTACGATACAACTGTTTGCAGAAAACCACTTCCAGGGCAATCCACTACAGATGCTTGTGTCATACACACTTTTCTCCACTGTAATATTAGCGTGTACAACTGGAACTGAAACTACATTACCATAAAAAATGAGAATTTGTGCTAATCAAAGGGAGTGAAATTTTAAATAAGAAGGTTAAAACATGGAAAATATCCTCAACAAAGCATATATGCACACCAGGACTCTGAAAGGTAGATAAGATAAGATAAATTTATTAATGTCCAACAAGATACCACAAAGGGTCAAAGGGACTGCCAAGAACAACACTTGCAAATTCCACCTGCCCAAACTTGTTATTTATCCATGCAATGCCTTAGAAGCACCAAATTGTTTAAGTAATATACTCTGGAATCTTAATATGGTAGACTTTGACAGGCAGATATAATTCATGAGCAGACATGACATCAGTCTACAGCTGTTCATTTGAGAAACAGGCTTAATAATATACCAAATATTTCTCACATATTACCTCTGCTCTAAAATATTTTATGTCAATCTTTTAAGAACACAATATTTATCTTCCTTATGGAAGGTTGGCTTGAACTGTGATCACCTAGTCTGGTGTTCAGAAGCCATGGCGCAGTACTCTACCTTGTCTTATGCAAATACATAGTACTCTCAACTGAATATCCCAGTTCAGTTAGCACTATAACATTATAGAAACTGTATGAGTGCAACATCTCTGAGACTGAATACATATCATTGATAAAGAATATTTAAATATGCATGGAAATTTATTGTATAATGTCAGATTAATTGAATAATAAAGCAAACTAATATTATGTTTTTTGTGAAATAAGGTAGGTTTGGTCCTCTATTCTAAAGCATGTAATCTTTTGGTTGTCTGTGTGTGCTAAATGGATATGAACTATGATGTCTTTTATGGCCTGCAAATCGATATAAGTAGCCATTATGCAACGTCTTTGGAACAGCCTGGTTAGAAAAGTTTATATATATCTAGATCGATTCAAAGATAGCAAAAGTGTATTATTTTTTCAAGTTTCTAGACCTGTTTAATAGTTAATCAATCCATCTTTCTGACAAACTTGACTCAACTATATCACATGGTATTTTGAAAATTTGAAGCATTGGTTTTTGTGAGTCAAGAAAATGCTATCACATCATGATCAAATGATAATATAGTTTCTAGCATCTTAATTCCATTATTTACATTTTTAAAATAATATTTTATCTTCATATACCTGCAGGTTGACAGCAATTTGTGAAGACATTTATGCTGCACGGGCAGAAGGTGAATTGAAACTTGAAGAAATGTTGTTTGGAACCTTGGTAAATATTTACAGGTCTCCACATGTGCTTCTGGAATATACAAAAGATGATTAACTGTAATTAAAATCCATAAATAATTTATTTAAATATATTTTGTCGGAGATGCACCTACCTTAATTTTTTCATTTTTTGTGCTATTGAAACATCAAGTTATCTTAATTGCCTCACGTCTGCTTTTTGTTAATTTCCCTCTTAGTTGAAAACTTTATCATGTATAGGACAGCCAAGGGGTATCTATTCCATCAAACTCACCCAGGACATGCTTTTGACCTTTGTTTGTGGAGCCATTCTGCACTTAGAGTTGGATATGGTAGGGCTTCACTCTGAAAGCCCCATTGACTGTTACTTGAGCTCATTCCATAGACTTCTGTCAACAAGATTTGTATAGAGTAATGTACACAAATTTGCATGTCATAAAATTGGTCCACCATTTGTTGGTGCTTTAATATCCGTAAATATACAAAATTCACCATCTATCAAAGGGTCTATTTAAATGAAAAAGATCAATGGATTTTCATAACTGGTAAATACTTGAGCATTGATGTTAGCTCATGCATATGCTCCCCATTCTATCTGAAACCATCATCTTTGCTCTTTTTCAGATCTACCCACTGGTTGAAATTCCATGCCAGGAGCTCTCACACTTCAGGAAGCAATGGCCTCCTCTTGTTCATCTTTATTCATGAAAGTTTTTTACAAGGAATACAAATCTGTCTCGATTGAAGATCTGTCTAAATTCCTTTAACCTCATCTTCCACAAACAGTGATCAGAACCTCATTCCAAACCCAACCATAAAATGTTTACTATCTCAAAATGGATGCACCTCCTTAGATCCAATCCTCTTGAAACAAATAGTACACAAAGTATGATTTCTCAAATAAAAATCCTCATCTTTTATTTTATGGGAGCCTACCCAAACTGAAAATGCTAAGGACATGGGTAAATAAAAAATAGAATCCTAGTTAAACTAATAGACATTCTGATATTGCCCAAGGGTTCATGGAAATCCGTGTAAATGTAGCAGAGAAGGAAGCAATCTTTTAAAGATCTTGGTTCATTAAAGGCAAGACAATTCATGAAGCCATGGTCCTATGCCTTCACACAAGGTTTGATTACAACAAGCCTGGTCTCAGAACCCATTATTTTTCATCTTATCTTCATCATTTAAGATTTTAAGTTGAGGTCAGGCATGACAAATTTCGTTCACACTGATTTCAAAGATACTTCAAAGGATGATAGGAAATGCTTTATGGTGGCAACAAAGATGTGGAGTGACATCCTGCATGAGAAAAACAGAGATTAATTAATCACAGCATTAAACTCCTACATCAAGGTCAATCCCTTTCAAACCTTTTGACTTCATTAAGACAGTCCATTTGGTTGTCAAACACTATAAATTACTAGTAAATCTTGATATCCTTATATTTTGAATAACATAGAATTTGATCCTCTTGATATACCTCATTTACTCATATTATGTGGTCAACTCATTCCCTGAGCAAGAAAATATTGTTAGTTTTTTTTTGGGAGTTTACTTATTACGGTAGAATGAGTACTAGACGGTTCACAAGTTTGGCGTTGCATTTATAGATACTTGAAAGATCAATGATATGGATTTGGTTTCATTAGAATCAGTTATTCTCCTACTCAAGCAAACAGTTGTAGCTAAACAATGGATCTAGGTGAAAACCCATAGAGAGCAAGGGACGTTAGACGTAATAGGTTTCCAAGAGCCAAGATTGAATCAAAAGTTCCAATCTTATTAATTTTAATCCCACAACATAGATAGTGAATATAATAAAGATCCTTGATTGAGGACCATATGACTTGATATATTGTATTTAGGATGGGGAGTTTCAAGATTTCTACCACAAACCAGCAAACATAGTCTTGATGGAAAATCCAGCTCACACTGAGGTCCCAGCATGGCCAAAAGTTATAATCTTCATATGGACAATTTTACAGACTTTGACATGGGAGGACTGTCAAGACAATGGCTAGTAAGGATCAACCAAATGCTACTATTTTGTTTTATGATGAATGGTGCACATTCTATGTTAAATTATTTAAAAATAAAATACGTTATGACATAAAAGATGAGTGGAATGGAATCACTCCCAAAGTTTATGCAAAATTCAGCAAGCAAACAAAAAGTGGTTACACAACTATGTTACTAGAGTGATTCCAATGGGAGGAGGAATGAGGGAGCTTACACCATCCATCTAGGAGATCCTAGTCATCAAGAATAGGCTTACAACCTATGGAGGGGTCCTCCATCTTTTTCTTCTTCTTGATCAACCAAAATTGTGCAAATAGAAGTAATGGCAGGGTATTGTTTGGGAATTTCCCACTATTATGCCAAGCTAGAATGGCACAATAATGCTAAGAAGTGGAGGACTGCTCACATGGTGGGGGAGACTAGTCACGTCTATGCTTAGGAGATCTTTGGGAGCCACATCTAGATTGAACACTATGGCTATGTTTGTGATGAAATTCATAGGAGAGGTGTCTCTACTGGCAGGAGATGGCACATAAGAAACAATGCAAGGGACTCTGGCCCAATGGTCATTAAAAATTTGCAACTCGGTGTTTTCCAAAACAACTTTTATCAATAATGGACCTAAATTTGTAGCATGATATTTGAGCATCTGATGCCTTTCATGGAAAAAAGAACATCAATTGAGGACCTATAAATAAAGCAACATTCATGTGGAATGTCCACTCTAAAAGAATTCTATATTTGGCTTAATCTCATGCATTTTAGGCCAATCCCCTAAAGGAATCATATGCTATTAGAAAAGCTCCATTTAGAAGGGTTTGAAAATATCATGTATCTAGATCCATCCAACTCGTGCATGTGGGTAAAACAAATGTTCAGCAGATTGTCTGCAAACATAGGGTGTTGGAAACATCTAAGGGGATAAGTCTAGATGCAATGGAAAGACCCTAGTAGAGGAGACACCATATAAAGTGAGCTAATTTAGGGTTTATAATGGCAAATCAAACAAATTGAAATCTGTCTAGCATTGATTTTTGAAACCCTGGGTAGGTAAGGTAAGACATGAATAGCCTTTAAAAGGCTTGTAGTTGCAGAAAGGTATGTCTAGATAACACTTCTCATATTTCCATGTTGGTTTGGTACATTGAATCTCAGTTTTGTAGAATTCAGAGGAACAAAATCCACAATGGTTTGGAGTGATTCATAAGCTTGATTCCCAAGGCAACATTTAGGTTTAAATTATAGAAAGGATAACCAACACTTAGTGGCTCTAGAGAAGAGGTTCGAAATATAGTAGATCTTACTATGAAAAACTTTAAAGCACATACCAAGGGAACTTTGGCAAAAGATAGATCCTAGAAAATAGGGTACCACCAATGAAATTATTTGTTGAAATCCTAATCTTGAAATTGTTTTCCATCAACAAAACCCAAGGCTTCCTGAACCTTCTAGGTATTTTAGACAACAAATTGCCTTGAATTTGCACAGGTTCCTTCATAATGAAAATCAAGTGAAAGCCCGTACCTTTCCAAGCTTGGCCATCTGGAGTTCCAAAGGCAATGCAATGTGATGAAGAATTTTCCAAGCCCCATTGCCCTCAAGGGACCCTAATAATCCATTTGGCACACAATGTCAAATCAAGACCAGTAAAGTTGCATGGAAGGCAATGCAATTCCTAGGCAAGATTATGGAATCCATTTTCTTTGGGAGAAGAAACTCAAAGAAAATCTTGGAGCAATCTCCCAAGATTTTGGTAGGAAAGTTTCAAATGAGCCCAATAGGAATAATAGTAAACATGCATGGCAACAATAACAAGAACAAATTTGGAACTTCCCAACAAGGGAAAGCGGTTTAGCAAACAAAAAATGTTAAGCTTCCTCCAAATGTAGCATAGAACAACTTGCCACAAAGTTGAAGAGGATGTAATGTTTTATGGCCTTTCAGTCTCTTTATGGACTCCAATTTTCTTGGGCAGTGCCAATCTTTTTAGATCAAACTTTTGGCAGGGGATTGAGCTATGAAGATTGAAGCAAGTTTCGGAGCATGGTCGCAATTCACCTTTGGTCCATTTAAATACTTGATGTAACTTGATTGGATGTGTGGAAATGTTTTAATAATTAAATAATCAATTGTTAAGTTGTTGAGAAAGTAGAATTAAAAGATAACTTATGTTAATTATTTAATTGGAGTATAAAATCACTTAAATGGAGCAAACAAATATTATTTAAAAGCCTTTTTATAATTCAATTATAAAAGGAGGTTGAGGAAACTCATTTCATTTATTCTGGAGATTTGATATTTTATTGAAACTCCAGTTGAGCTTGGTTAGGTTTGTTTAACAATAATCCTAAGTTAGAAAACCTATGGCGAAGATCAGGTTCAGAAGTGAAAGATCTTTCCTAGCCGATACAGTGTTATTCATCGAGGATCATGGTTCGTGTTGGATATTTGTAGAGCAAGAGGACTGATCTGAAATGATATATTCTTTTTCTGGTATAGCAGATTTGTAGGTACAAATTTATAGTGGTTTGCAGGCTCACATAAATTTGTAAGTACAATTAGTCCAACAAGAATTTGCAGGCAAATAATTGGAAAAAGATTTAATTATCTCCACACATAATAGTTGGATGCATTGGAGGTGGAAGTCTGAGT
Organism: Thuja plicata; assembly: GCA_018584345.1. NCBI lineage: Eukaryota > Viridiplantae > Streptophyta > Pinopsida > Cupressales > Cupressaceae > Thuja > Thuja plicata. The sequence goes on from MU226626.1 coordinate 1,014,170, forward strand.
TTTATGCTGTAGTTGTCGTTCTGTAAGGATATTACCCAATCTTCCATTTTAACCAGCTTTATATCCAAATGAAAGGTTGTCTAAGACTCTAAGTCACTAGTATTAAGAGGGCCGATCCCTTTTTCCTTACCATTGAATGATAAGGAGAGGGCATGGGGTATATTCTAATACCCGCCACCTACAAAGGAAGTCGACAATAATAAAAGGGAAGTCGTGAGTGATAGTGGCAAAATAAAATGCTGAAGGAGATACAACACATGTCAAAGTATATGCCAATCGCCTTCATCCTTGAGTGAAGAGCTACAGGTGGTATTACAGGAGATAAAATTTTGTGAAGAAGTTATTCCGACTTCTCTGGGAGAGCTAATAAGCCTGCCGCAGCGTCTATGAAATAGTAAAGGAGCTTTGAATGTTTAGCCCATCATAAGGAGCAGTTGGAAGACTTTACACTCATTGTAAAAGACAGGATCAGCCATTGGGAGTTAATTCATTATACAGTAATGGACTCATTTGACTTTCTGTCCCAGATTTGTCAGCACAGCAATTTGGGTTAGTTTATCTTCATTGTTTCACGTTAAAGCAGTTAAGGAATGTTTGTACAAAAAACAATTCCAAAACTTGAAGCTGGGTTTCATGAGGGGGCGTTTAGGATCTACTTTAAGGAGCTGGAGGTCATTTGTAATCTTATCCTGAATTATAGTAGCCCTTACTTTTTAGGGATGCATAATTGAGCAGGTGAAAAAGGTGGGGGGCTAGAAGTTTCCCCATCAGCTTAGACATTTTTCCTGCCACTTGTTAATCATCTAAAGTTTTTCAATTTTATTTATTTATTTATTCACATGAATTGAATATACTAAATAACAAAATTCCTCAGGTCACCAACTTCCATAATTTTTGGAGCTTAAACTTTTAAGCGTGAAGTGCATCACAAAATTTGTGAGACCACCCACTTTAAAATAATTCCACAAAATTTCAGTAGCACCCACTAAATTTTTTTAGGAAGCCCCCAGCCCCTTCCCCAACAATGAGATCCCAGCCTCCTTAATATTATGTGTTTATGTTGTATACCTATCTTTGTGGTAGTGGTATTAATGTATCTTAATAAAAGTTGAATGATAGTTCTGAACAATTTAGGGAGTCAAAGCAGTTGTCATATCTGTAAATATGTTATTCATCTGTATTTTTAAACGTTGTCCAAACAATGTTGAAATACATACAAACTCAGTTATCTACCAACTGTTTGACAAAATGTCAGTGAGTTGAAAGTTGTAGAAATTGCAAGTTGTTAAGCAGATTTGATAGGAGATATTACAGAGAAGGATTAAAAGGCAGAAAAGATCCCTAGAAACTTGAATTATTTCCTATAATATATCCATTTCCATCTAAAAGAATCAAATTAAAGAGGCTTGGGCAAATAGTATTGATGATAATTTGAGCCAAAGGCAAGGGAAAATGTATAAGACTCTGCAAGGCTTGACAAACATTGCTGCTCTTCCATAATAGCAAGAAGGGAATCACCCACAAAGTGGTCATTGACAAGTTAAACCTATTGTCGGGCAACCATATTGACAAACCAATAACTAAAACCTTTAGTTACAAGAAAATAAATAATAGGTGCAAAGGGGCATCTTTTGTGGATGGATCAAAAGAGCCCCAAAGAAGTAGATTGTTAACCGTCAATGGTGAGGCAAGACTATGACATCTACAAATAGAATTTGTATAGAGTGGAGATATTGAGGATCAAAACCTAGAGCCTAAAGCATGACAAGGTGAATGTCCATTTAATATGGTCATATGGCTTTAAAAGGTTAATTTTGATCAAAATAACATGTTACCAAGTTTGATAGGCCCACTCCCTACCTTTCCATACAACAATAATATTATCTAAAATGTATTTTCTCTTGATGAAATCTGTATGTTCAAGCCAAATAATAAATGGAAGCAAATGGTAAATACAAGGAGTAAGGTCTTTGGCGATAATCTAATAGGAGGTATTCTATAAAATGATTTGCCAATGGCAAATATCCTCAAAATCACGTGTTTAAAGTATGAAATTAATATTGCCTTTATTTATTGAAGTGTTTAAGGACCGAATATCAAAATCTTGTCCTAAAGGATTACTTCAAAGAATTATAAAGCATTGGCCACCACTACATTTTCTCCCGTTTTGTAAGACATTTTAAAATAATTTACTGTAAAACTATATATCACCTATTGGCCCACACCAAGATCCCAATTTTTAAAAAGATACAAAGAATAGTTTAGCATTTTGAGGATGTGAATTTTTTTTAAAGAGCTTAGGCCCCACCTATCCAAGTCCTCTACAACTAGGGAAGCTCCATATTACCCCGTCACTAAAATCAATTTGTTGAACCCTACAAGAGAAACTAGGGATTACTAGGTGTAGGTGTAATTACCCATTAGGGTATTGGAGCAATTGTATTCGCATAAAGAAAAAACAATTACGAGCACTTTTGTTGGCCGCTCGCTATTCTCCTGACGAAACGGCACAAAACGACAAAAACAAAAAGTTTGAGAAAAATTACCAATGCTGGAAACACATTGTGTAAAGACTGCATTTACTCACAAAATGCCACATCATCAAGTAACAAGAAAAACGGAAAGTCGATAAGAGAACATGGTCGAAGATACAAAGTCGACTCAAGTCATACATATTCACATATTAAAAGAAGGAAAAATATTATCCAATTACGACCTTCACGTCGCAATAAACAAGATAACCATAAGACTAGTTATACAATAAAGTCATCATACGAGCATACATAATCCATCATATGACCTTAAGTAAAGCTATGTGCTTTTCAGAAGGAAGCCGACCTACATGTCGTACTTCATAAATGTCAAAGTGCAGTAAAGGTATCATAAAGATAAGAATTTAGGTCATCACATGACCAACATTGCTATTACAATTTCAATAAGGAAAGTCGACCACATGTCGGACTTTTAACAATTAATTGCCAAAATAAATTATTTCAATTAAGTGATTCACAGTGTCTCCGGATGTCGACCTGCACGCCAGACATCAGCTCATCTCAGTACATAGATGAAGCAAGGTAATAAGATACAAACTGATACATATAACAATTACAAAAGAAAGTACCTCAGACATGGTCCATCTGTATGTCCCTGTCTCCTTAGCCATCGGATACACATCCATCTGCTATCACGAGACGGGAGTGTGGCTCAGCGCTTTTATCCGCCCAACCACGGAGTGGTTAGCTCCCCCAGGGTTCTTCCTGACATGAAGAACACGCCGACCCTAGCTCGAGAAGCCTAGCAACCGGCACTGAAGGATCGGATGGATCTGGTGCAGCCGTGTACATACTACTAACACATATGTCTACTAGTAGATCAAACACGGATGTGGCAGAGGGATGAAACAATAACCAGCACATAAGAAAACTATGCACTTACGCTTTGGCCAAAGCTAATTATACCAGATTCTACTGGCAGGCAGAAGTACAAAACAGAAAAATTATTACTGCCCTCCCCTGGATTCCACATTCGGCACCCTTCCCAAAGTGTAACATAATACGAATACCATTACACATGAAACTTTTAAAAGAGACGTACAGCACTACACAAAGTTAATCAGTATCAAAAGTATCATTTGCCTCATTTATCTTTACATTCTGATGCATTCCTTTCAGCCGGAGAAAGAAGAAGGAAAGTCTAGCTACAACTCAATTACCATGCCATTTGCCATTCTCAGTAATTATGTTAAAACAGATTCACAGGAATATATATATGTATATCTTCCAAATTCTAGTTTTGAAACTGAATGTACAGATGAATAGTTCTGAAATGTATATACAGATATTGACAGATTTTTATAACACTCTATTGTCTACTATTTCTGCTGATTTATATATTTTTCATTGCCTGCAAATTTTTACCAATTAAAGAAATAATTTCCAGCTAAAGAAAACATCTGCCGGACAATTTCACTAAAGTATTTACAACATATTGATCCAAACATGGAGCTTTGGATGAGAACAGTCACTAAATTCAATCAGAATGTGATGGCAACTGTGGTGCTTGGATTGTTTCTGTGGCTGCAAAGTGCAGCATACTCTCAATGCCATCCCCGTTATCACTCAAACAAAATGTGGTTATGCCAAAAACATCATAATTCTTCAACAAAAATCTACCAGAAACATACTTGCCAGATTATAATAATTACTAGATTTGCAATACATGTTGCAAGGAAGCTCTTAAATTCTTGCTTTCTGGAAGAATTTGGCAGTTCTAAATCATCTAGTGTAGCCAACCAGCAATGGACGAGTATGGGGCAAATGATTGAATCACAGACTTTCATTTACTTTTTCTGGAAGTAATGGAATTTATCAACGCCCAATGACATGAAAAAAAAGTAGAGATATAACCCTTGTGTTTCTGTCTGATTTCCTAAAGCTTGGCAGCAAAAAGAAAGAAGAAACTAGACAGGCGTAGCGCAATTTAGATCAAGGAAAGGTGGATGGTCTGCATGTCATGAATGACTCCATACACAGCCGCGCATTCCCATTCTCAATCCGGAACGCCAAACTATCCTTGAAGAGAACAGTCAGAACAGAAATGTAGCTCCCATCCATGTAAAAGGAATAAAGGAGAACCGGTTCTGTTGAAGAAATGTACTTCTATCAAACACCGGTTAGCGCAGAAAAAAACTACTAAAGGAATAAATTGGCAGCCGGTCGATAGACGACCAAACAAAATCCACACAGAATATACTGAACACGGCACTAATCATGAGTAGCAAGGGTCTAAGGTGGCGATTGGTAGCAGGCTAACACGACAGCCTTCCCAAAATGTTATGTGGCAAGCTGAATCAGCTCCCAAGGTTATGTTTGACCAGCGATAAGCAGAAGACAACTCAACAATACAAAAAAAAAGGTAGCCAACACAAACACAGAATACAGTCACACACACCGATTCCATACGCTTCCAGTTGCTAAAATAATTGATACAGAGATTATTAACTTAATCACAGCTTTCCTAATAGTTTTTAATTCAGCAACAATAACTTTCAGCATAGAAAGAACCTGGAAGAAATTGAGACTTGTCTTGGATTGTTAGCGCCTTGTTTCCAGTAGTTCCACTGCCTTTCTGATCTCCCGGGTTGTTCCTCCCTCTTTTCCTTACCGCATCCAATAATTCACCCTCTTTCCAGCTCGTGCCCTCTTCCAGAATGCCGCCTCCTTCCAAGAAAATCCAAAACCGTTTTCACTTCTTTCTCCGTGAGGAAAAACGCATGCCTCCCAATGTGGAGTGTGCTCTTTAATACTTACTTCCACTCTCTTTGTCCAACCGCTTGGTAATAGTAAAACATAAATTTTAAATTATATGCATACGTAATTTCCAAACACCAATCAAATAAAAACTTTCAGAACATGGCAAATGAATACACTCATTTCTCTATACCTTACACAAAATTCACATTAATGTTGGAGTGAGATATAAGAATAAGAAGCAACGTCATAATACACCAAAACACATAATTAATGCCATGGAAATTGAAAGTAAACATTTACCCGAACATTTTACGTTATTTCCATTAAAGTTGGAGGAGATGATAAA
>MU226626.1:1028013-1053994 GCA_018584345.1 Thuja plicata
CCTCCCGCTACTTCCCCAATCTCCTCCTCACCCGCCACTCTTCTCCTCTCCGCTGCGCTGTCTTCATCTCCTCTAAGCATTGTCTCTACCCTAAAACACCCGCCGCTACCTTATCCCTCCATTGCGTGAATTCTCCCAACCATCCCTTCGCCTCAACACCCTCCATCCCTCCTCCCAACGCCTCCCACAACCGCTTCCTTCCCTTTCTCTGTGCTGCGCCATTCCAAACGCCACGCCTCCACCGCTACTCACTTCCACCCAGCCCCACGCAGTCCCACTTCCTCCGCCAATCTTTAACATTCCCTCCTCCAAATGCATAGTGTAGGGCCGTCATTCCCTTTTGGTCTTGAGCAGTCAGTAAAGCACCACAATCAACAAGCAGTTCACACATACGTACATTTCCTTTCTCTGAAGCACAGTGAAGAGCAGTCCTCCCATTCCCATCTACAACATTGACAAATTCATATATGCTTTGTTCATCACACCTGCTTAGCAAAGCTTCTGCGACCTCTAAAATGGTGTGTTTATAACTTTATCAATCTTCCCTCCTAGTGCATAGTGCAGGGCTGTCATACCCTTTTCGTCTTGAACAGTCACTAAAGCACCATGATCAAGAAGCAGGTCACAGATTTTAGTGTTTCCTTTCTTTGAAGCGATGTGAAGAGTAGTCCTTTGTCTCTCCTCTATAGCATTGACAAATTCATATATGCTTTGTTTATCACACCTGAGTAACAAAGCTCGTGCAATCTCTACGCCCACATTGTCGTCCCAAAATTTCACAACTGAGTGCAGGATTGTTCTCGTTTTGTATTTACCAATCGTCGCGCCACCCCCTGCCTGCCGCCCTCTACACAGCTCCGCTACCTTCAAACCCCAGCCACCGCGCAGCCTCTTTCCCACCCCCGATAGCAGCCCTTCCAACGGGCCATTCACAAAGTGACATGTGGTAGAGGGCCCAAATAATTTTTATTTTATTTTATTTTATTTTTTATTTTTGCCATGCAGGAACTCACTATATCTTAAATTTGACGGTTGTACAGTCGTCACCCTGCAGGGTAATTGGCTTTCTAGCGACAACCAAAAGACCATCAAATTTTATCGTATAATTTTGATGATGTCAGTAGAGGTTTGAATTTTCTCAGCATTCACCAACGAGCTTTTCCAATTTGCAATCTAACTTTAAGAGCTCATATCTTGCTTGTTTTAACTCTAAATTAGGTGCAATTTTTTTTATTTTGTGTAGAATTTCTCAAATATTTCTGGATTGGAGTTATTTTTTGGTTTTGGAATCTCAGAGGTATCCTAAATTGAAGGTTTTCATGACTGTACATGTCTAATCCTCGCTTTTGCAGCTTCCGGAGCCTCGTACGGGTTCATACAATCACTTTTTCAGTGCAATTGTTTTTTAAAATGCATGATTTTCTGTCTACTTTCTGAATATGTGATTTGTTTTTTGATTTTCTGATTTTTATAATGTGGACTAATCTTTGGCTTTGATGTTCACATGATTATCTTTTGCATATAGACTAACTGTGGTTTACAGAACGTTATCCAAGAAGACTAAAATACAAACTACTCACGAATTGGTTTTGCAGGTTGCTTTTGATCAATAGAACGTAAAACATTGTGCTTGCATCTTGTTTTTGATTTCTTAAAATAGGAACGCACATGCAAGACATTTTAAAATGAACTTTTGTCTGGTGTTTTAGGGATGGCAATAATGTCAAGAAACTATGCTCTCGCCCTTTTGGGATGATCATAAATCCAGAAACATTTATTGTCATTCGTTGTTTGAGATCTACAACTTTAGAGGGCCTATCCAAGTGGAAAAAATTAATCACCCTTGGAGAACAACCCAAGTGAGAACAAGCTAACGCCAAGCTTCTTCGACTCACTATAATCAAAACTCTTCTCGAGGCCAAAACCTCAGAAGATAAGTAACATTTGAGCTTATACTCGGCTCTCACCTAACACAAAATAGGGCCTTCAGGTTTCAATCACGTATCGTGAACTGTTTGTGCTAAGGTGCTTTGTGTGGTTAACAGCTTGAATCGCGTTTGCATGGACACAGAGGATATGCTTAAACGAAGACCCTTACTAAAACCTTTTTGATCTAGTAGCCAAAATCCTTTCTACTTGTTGATACAGGAGTTGTGAGACGCGCATGCCTACGAAACCTCTCATGTACCCCTCTTGTTCTGACAGTAAATTTATCAGGATCCTCAGATCTTGAGAAATCTGAAGCTTGGTAGGCCCTAGAAGTGTGTGTCGTGGAGGGGAGCCAGTGCTGCCAAGCTTCTAACTGTCCAACTTGAATGGGTATTTTATTGTAAGAGGATTCAAACAAGTATTGTCCATTTCTTGCCACCTAGGAATAATGTTTTCTTGATGTGCTTGCATAGTTAAGGGCTTCTTGATGTGTCTGGTGTGAGTGTTCACTGAACCAACAACAAAAACAATCAAACAATCTGGAAAACTATACACTTTAGGTACTTGTCTATCATATCTCATCTGAAACATCAAATCAAACATCAAAACGATCAAATGATTCAATCTATGCACTTTTAGGTGTTAAGCTATCAAACTCTTGTCCGAGTTTCTGCATCTGATATCAAACTCTGAAAATCTATCAACTTGTTGTCTGAATTGCTCTTCTATTGTGAAAGTTTTGTCCAAATTTTCACAAATTTGTGTTCTCATCAACATCATCACTAGTCTTTCTTTGACTGCAATTTGTTGACAGTCTGACTCATTGTTGTCTTGAAATCTGATTTTGTTGTGCTAGTCCAAGTGACTTGTTATCTTATCATCTTTGTATGCAATGTCCTTATCTTGAGTTGCGAGAGCAGGTTTGTTAACCTTGACTCAAGATCGGAGTCGTTGCTTCTCTCTCTCGGTTGGAATTTATCTCCTTTGTCCTTTGGTCTTGGACTTAACCAGCACTTTAGATATCACTTCAGCAACTATTAGTCAATCAACTGATTAATCATACCTCCTCTTCAATCTTCTATGCAAGCGCATCAACCCAATCTTACAATGTCTAAAAGCAAATGGGCTAAACCTTATTGTCTAAGAGATTCTTATGGCAGCTCTATCAAAATAGCTTGAATCTTTAAAATCTGAAATCCAAGAATTAAAGGGAGAAAAGGATACACCATCCAACAAGTCCTCATAGATCTTTCCTTTTCTCTATGATTAGGAGTCATCCATACTTCCTCTTCAAAATCAGATGAAAATATTTTCTATCCGCAAAAGAAAGATATTGCAAGTCAAGAAGTGTCGAATTATCCTTTAGAGAGAATCTTTACTCCTTTGGGACAATCTTATAAATCAGCATTGGAAGAACTTCTTGATAATGATCTCGTCACATTACCTCAAGCCACATCACGTGGACGAAGATTCTTGAGTAACTATTGTGCATATCATTGAAGTAATGAGCATAAAACTTCATCTTGCATGGAGTTGAAACATAAAATCCAAGATCTCATAGATGATGACATAATCGAAATTGAAAATCCTAATGATTCATCTAATCTCGAGCATGATCAATATCAAGAATCCATGTCTAGCAATGGTTCGTAGATCACATCTACTTCTTTGACCATTTCTCCATCTCCTAAAGCTTCACCATCTCTATCAAGAACTGAACCTAATGACAACTATGTCTACCCTCAGGGACTACCTCTAAAAGAGATCCAAGCTAATCAGCATACGACTGCAAGTCCATCTCAAGATTCAAAGATCATAGACCCAAAGCATCCATGTGCTTCAACACTTGTCGTGCCTATTCCAAATGATTGTCCATCAGCGTGTCAAGAATCCCTCATGCAGATCAAAACTCTCACCTCGTCCTTAGAAGTGGCTCCATGTCAAGAGGGAAATCCAAAGTGTGAAGAAACAAATATCAGTAATGATCAAGATCAGGATACCATCCATCCTTATCCAACAGTTGACCAAAGTCACATACCTCAAGAGTCCCATGATGATTCTATCATCCCCTTCCATTTCGTCCAAGAAGATATCCATCCATCTCCCAAGCAAGATCAAGATATCCTTTTTGGCATCTCTAATGGGCCTCTTGAAAATCAAGAGAAAGATACTCTTTGTACACCATCTAAACCTCCTTTTCAAGATCAAAGCATCCCATCATCTCCCTGTCATGCTCCTCCATATCCACCTCAAGAAAACATCGTTCCTCCAAATCCCTTGCAGAAACATAAGTCCCCTCAAGTTTCAGTTGCTCCTATCAAAGTTGTTCCTATCAAAGCTACTTGTGCACCTATTGATATAAAGGTGAATTCAAAAGAGAAGAGCCTTGGTCATGCAGCTCACTCTAAAGATGTTGATATCCCTTCCACACCTTATATCCCTCCATTCAAATGTAAGAATCATCCTTCTCCATCCTCCAAATTCATCCTTGCTGAAACCATCAAACCTTCCATCTATATTGGGTCCTTATATCCCTCCATCTACTTACCCTATCCCCTATCAAGATCAACAAAGACATACATCCTTTAACTCTCCTTATCAACCAATCCATATGAACCAGTCATATCAACCCTATTCATCCACACTCCCCAAGTCTTTTGGAAGTAATTTGGATGTCCAACGAAGAAATCAGAAATCCAAGAATCCACTTATATATAAAGATCACGATGTCCAATCTAATCAACATGTGACTACAAAGAAAAAGGAACTATTCAAGAAACCACAAGGGTCCACTGAGCAAAGAATAAAATCAAAGAAAATATGGGTTCCTAAATCCATCATGGAAGAATTGTGTTCTAAATCCGAGCAAAGAATAATATCAAAGCAAATATGGGTTCCTAAATCCATCAAGGAAGAATTGTGTTCTAAATCATCCACAAACAAAGGAAAATCAAAAGCTATGTGGATTCCCAAGTCTCTTCCAAAAGACTTGGATACAAAAAGAAAAACAAAAGCTATATGGATTCCCAAGTCTCTCTTAAAAGGCTTGAACAAAAAGGAAAAATCAGAGTTGGCAACCAAGCTTCCAAAGTCTTTTACTTCATCTCCATCTAAACATCTCCCATCTTCTAACTCCATCTTGGGTCCTTGTATACCAAGATCCATATCCACTCATACGTCAAAGTCTTGAGCTATTCCATCCACTTTTCCTCCATTTGTCCACTACCCTTCAAGGGGTGTGTCAATGTTGATCTCATCACCTTTTCCATCACCTACCCACTACCCATCCATCCCATATCTTGTTATTCCTCTTATCCAATCCATCACATAAATCCTTGTCTACCACCTTCCTTATCCTCCATATCATTTTTCCCTACCATCACCCTATCAGCATCTTTGAGCATACTTTCAGCGGCCTTGGCCCATCATAGCATATCTTTCAAAGGAGCACTATCCAAAAAGCGAGAAGCTTAAAGTTCCTCCATAAAATCAAAAGCACAAAAAATAAAAGAAAAAGTGCCTTGGTGAAAACCTAGTAAACAGGCGCCTTGATAGCAAAAGTAAGAAAAATCAATTCGTCCTATGGTGAAAACCACTTCTTGTGGCGCCTTAGATAAGTACCGTGATGAAAACCTGGCAAACAGACGTCATGTGCAATTCCTCCTACTTGCACTCTTCACTTGGGGGAAAATTCCTTCCATGTCGTCTTATCTATCATATCTTACATCTAGCTAACACGTGAGCATCCATGTTCTTCCTATGATCTTGACAAGGCTGAGCCTATCCATGAACATCATTTATCCTGACATTCATTATCCTTTCCATCAGCTTATTCACTTGCTCTCATCCATGGCACCCTATCGTGATCTTGCTTCTCCCAAGCCTATCCTTCCTATCTCTGAGCATTCATGCCATAATCCCAAAACATCTACTAATACCTCCATCACCCCTTATCCTGATTGCGCTATCATGGATATATCCTATCCAAAATTGACCCCTTGGTCTTGATCAAAATTGAAAACCAAGTTCTTAAAAGTCTCTTGACATGTCCATTCTTTTGGAGCACATGCTTTTCATGACATCGAGTCATTGTCTTATATGCTATCCAGCACCGCTCCATGAGCCTACATTGCTGTACTCTTTTTTCCCTAGCTTGGGTAATCTTGAGGGGAATGTCCTTGAGGGTCGCATTCACCCTCTTCATCCATAATTATCTTTTCACCTCATCCATCAAATTTCTAATCCATCTGTAATGACCTCTACCTTGCTAGACATTGGGGGCAAACCAATGTGATCTTGCTTGAGAATGGTTAATCTCTAAAAATCTAAAAATTGGAAAACGTCTTGAAAAAAATGATCATCTTGGTGAAAACCTTGCAATAGGCGCCTTGATGGATCAATCAAAAAAAATCAAAAAATGAAAAAATACAAAAAAAAATTGAAAATTTGAAAAAAAAGGATGGCGACAGAGGCATGCTTACCAGGTTTTCAATGATCACCTCAATCAATCAAGACCCTGTTACTTGGGGCATCTCAGCTTCATCGCATCACATCAAGTTGAGATTATCATAATCAAAAGCAACCCAATCAATTGTCTTATACAACGATGGATACACTCGAAACTAGACAAATCGGTCTTAGACGAGCTATTCATTATTGAAACCAGGCACATTGATCAAATTGGCTTCATCGCTTTAAATCAAGTCAATTTCTGCTAAATATCATCTCTACCAAGTAGGTGAGAACTTGGTAAACAGGCGCCTCTTGTACTCAGCGCTCCATCTATCAATGCTCAATCTTGGCATCAATCCTTTGCTTCAGTTTGTACATAGCTTTCAGTCAATTTCGTGACACTTAGGTTCTTCTGAGAACCCTCCTGGCTTGAAACCGATCCATAGTCATAACCTGGGGGCAATCAAATAGGATTTGTGCTCGCAGCATGATTCAAGTCAGTTATCGCCATTTGCTACTAGGGGCATGGGTCCCCAATTTGATCACATCTTTGGATTACACCAAAGTCAGTAATCTTGTCATTTCTGAAGGACAACTCGCTACTAACGCAAACAGGTGTTTCTTAACACTATCTTTCGACGCATTTGTGTTTCTTAACACACATTGGATATCACCAACGTAAACAACAGATCGATAGCAATCAAACACAAAGCAATCACAAGCACAACGATGTTTCTCAACACCCCTATACATATACACATCCAAAAACTTTGAAGCTGGCTGAAGTATGTTGAGCTTATATATGTATGTTGCCTGTTATCATTGATTTTCGTTAATCTTTTCTTTGTCTACTACTTGTTGGTGTGGTTCTAATGATCCAGCAATGTCAAATAAACTAAGTGTATGTGGTAAGAGCTTCTACATTAAGGCGTAAAAGCCTCACATCCCTCGATCCTATTTATTTGTACGCCAAGGTGAGGTCAGAACTATCTCCTTGACTATTATTGCTCTGTTTGTTTACGCAAGATCACACTCATGGTTATCTTGGCTTTGAATGCCTCGATATTGGTGTACTCTTGCAACATCAACTAGAAAAAATGTTCAAGTCATCTCGGCTTTTGTGCCTCGATCCTTACCTTAGTTTCCCATATCTTATCCAATGAAAGTTATATTCATATTCTTATGGTCGCAGTGGCACCAGTAAGGATTGTATCGACTCTGATGTTCCAAAAATGCTCAATGATGAAAATTTTCAATGCTAAAGCTCAGTGACTACACCTTAGGTTGCATTCATGTTAGTCTTGCATATGCATCTGCATCTGCATAGTGATGAAATCAGCATAATAACTTTATCTCTATCCAATGTGAAGGATCTGAGATTCTAATCGATCAATCTTCTCATTGTCAAGTGGACATGACACCCCTTGCTAAATCAACTGTCTTGATTCTATTTTCAGGATCAAAATCAAAATCAAAATTTGACCCCTTGCACAACCAATGGAAATCTCTCATGCTTTTCTTCTAATCAATCCTTGTATCTTACTTTTGGTCAATCTCGGTCAAACATACCTCTCATCAAGTACATCTTCTGTCCTAACCACTTGAGACCTATTTCTAATCAGATCAGATTCTTCCTGCATCATGTTATCAATCGAATTGCTTCTCATCACTGGGGCACCTAGCCATATTTCAATTTCGCTCCCGAGGGGGCAGGATTAGGACATCAACATTCCAGTGATTACATCCTCAATCAAAACCCCATTGCTTGGGGCATCTTAGCTTCATCACATCAAATCAAGTTGAGATCATCTTAAATTAAAGGCAACCTAATCAATGGTCTTATACAGTGGTGAATACACTCGAAACGAGACAAGATCGGTCTTATATGGGCTTTTCATTATTGAAACTAGATACATTGATCAAATTGGCTTCATCGCTTCAAATCAAGTCAATTTTCTTGCTAATCAAATCTCTTAACGGTAATTAGTTTCACCGCTTCAAATCAAACTGGTTATTCGTTCAAACCACTCAAAAGGATTAAGGGTTCCTGACAGATGTTCAGTTTCATCGCTTCAAATCAAACTGAGCATTCTGTTTATATCTTTTGATTGATCTTCGTCCAATCAAGCTCGAAGTCGGTCTTCTTCAAAAGAATGGTTTCATCGCTTCAAATCAAACTATTATGGGTCTTCTCGCTAACAAGTCTGTGAATCAATGCGCTAATCGCACATCAATCCAAAGAGGGGTAAATGTAATCACCTAAAAATGGTCATCTAAACCCTAGACCCCCAATCTCAACTATTAATCAAGAAACCCTAATCTTGATTATTCTAAGTCCTAAATCAAACAGACAATTCATCGAATTTGAACTGATCTGACCTAAACCCTAGGTCCTAATCGATCATCGTACTTGATTAATTAATTAATTCCTAAAATCACATTACATTGGCAAATAAACTTTATACTATTATTTAATTGATATTCTAATATATTAATTAAATAAAAATTACAAAATTGTCAATTAAATCAAAAAGGAATTAAGTTAATTATAAAACATAAATGTGCATTCAAAATCAATTAATTTATTAAAAATGCATATGACATCATCAAATTCAGTTGATTGATTATCAAAATGGAAACAATCCAGTTCCACTCAGTTAACTAATTCTCCACTATTTATCATTTTGGAAACATTTCAGTTAACTGAAAACTGAATATAGAAGTTTCCAAAACAATTGATCAGTTAGTTCAGTCAACTGACTCTCTCAACCAATCGAATCACTTGGACATGGATTGTGCTTCGTCAATCGAATCTGAGCCACTTTTTTTGTTCGATCTCGACCGTCGATTCAAGAGAGATTTCTATAAAAGAGAAACTCTTTTCCTTCACAAAGGATCCTAATTTTTTATTAACGTTATTATACTGCATTTTCATCTTAGCTTTCTTGTATTTTAAATTTCATTTATCTAGCATTGTTGTTTACTTTTTATTCAAGCATGCAAATCTAATCTTAGAGCACACTTTGTTTTGGGTTTAAAACTGAATATCTCACATTTCAATTGGTGCTCTAAAACTGAATCGTAAGTAGACTGGATTAACCACAAATCTACATTTTGCATAATCATCTTAGATCATTTAGCATAGCTTTTAAATCCTTCATTTAGGTTAGTGTGTAGTCACTGATCTTGCAATGATCTGAGAGCAAGCTCATACTCCGGCCTTCTAGAAGCCAACAGGTTGACTCTTTCAAACATGCAGGATGAATGAATCCAAATTCATTCCTGTATGCAACTGAAGAACAATGACCATGTTGAAGTGTACTGCTAAGTAAGAAGGCCACTTTTAGCTCGCACAACGTCGATAATGGATATACTATAGGTAACACATCAGAATGTAGACAAACAATGAAGAATAACGATT
Organism: Thuja plicata; assembly: GCA_018584345.1. Classification (NCBI taxonomy): domain Eukaryota; kingdom Viridiplantae; phylum Streptophyta; class Pinopsida; order Cupressales; family Cupressaceae; genus Thuja; species Thuja plicata. The sequence continues at coordinate 1,037,816 of MU226626.1, forward strand.
TCCATTATTTGAAAGTAACCAAAATAAATTTTTGGAATTCAATTTTAATTGATAAGTTGGGCAGGATCTACTCATTGTAAGAGAACTAAAGAAATTAGATACATAAGATTGATCAAAGGCATTAATTTTTTACAATCCATAATGGTTTGTAAGTAGGATTGTTTTGAAATTGTGGAAGTAGTTGTATTGTTGAGTGATTAAGTGAAATGCAAAACTATGCCAAAAAGTGTTCTAAGAATTTTAAGAATAATAAAATTCAAATTATATTCTTACTTTCAACTAAAAGGTACCACTTATAAATGTAGAAAAAATCAATTAAATAGAAAATTTGGGATATAGAATCCATGTATTTCGGAAGTTTTTATTGTTGTAGATGAGGTGCATACATTTATTTGTTATATTCCTATTTTTTTATGAATAAAAGGCCTAGGTCAGTATTATATATTATAAATTAATATGATAAGTAAAATTTACACAAAGATGGAATGTTGCTGCTAAAACTTCTACTAACCTAATATCTCAGAGGGCAATTACAAATATTGTCCATCTACCAATATACACTCTAATTGCAAAAATTATAACTATCCATCTACTACAACCATTTTATCTGTAGTATATAATCAATATTTTCTATTAGTTTATCTGTCATTGTTATATTCATATATTAATTAAAAAGAGGTGCATGAAGTTTATTAAAAGGCCAAAGGTTTCTATTTGAATTATACACTTTTAAATTGTATGTAAATGAGAAATAGACATTTTATTCTCTGACTTTATTTTTCAAAAGGTCTTTTCTACTGGAAGCAATAATAAAAGTAGTAATGGTTTAGGTGTAACATAAAACTTAATAATTGTACAACCGTAACTGTTTTATAAAGCAATACTAAATAAAAAAATGTATTGTTGACATATGTTCCATGTGTCAATAATATATAAAATTAGAGCATTTATCATAATTGGTATGATCTATTAGATTCCTATATCATTGACACTCGCAACTTTGACAAGTAGGCTATCTTAGCTTAAATGTCCAGTTGTGCCAAGTTTCATCTTTATCAATAAATATATGTTATCCTTAAAATTCCGACGTCCATGTAATCTTCAAATTTTACTCTGATACCATGTCATGGCATACTATAGTCTCACTTAGGAATTAGTAGTAGTAGTGACATATTTATTATCTTGTTTTCACTCATATACATCTCTCTATCAAGCTTTATCACATTCTAGAGATCAAGCGACTATCCTAACATCCTTCTTACTCAAACTCTTAAGAGTTACAATACAATTTATCTGATATTCTTTGTTCTATCTTTGCCCTCTTAATGCTCGAAACAAAATATTAAAAACTAAAAAGGCATTTTCGAGATGACACTTTTTGGGACTATTTTTCAGCCAATAAATCTTACATTGCAATATAGTCCTATGAAATTTTAGGACCTCCTCCATTGAACCAATTAACAACTTAATAAATTCGGGAAACCCAGTATCTCAAGATACCTTGACAGTTTAAAAAGTTGAAGCACTAATTTAGAATTGCAATACTCAGCTCATGTTCTCTATTATCTTTCCCCTTTAAGTCTTGTAACAAAATATTATAAAAAGTATATAGTCTAGATGACAATTTGAGATCCCATTGGGGCAATTTTTCAAAAATGGCTCAAGTATCTTACTTTTCACCTACCCTACCATGACATTCTAGGAAACCCTTGTTTATGAGACCAATAAGTAAGCTATGAAACATTTTTTTTAGAAATGGCTCAGGAATCTTACTTTGCACCTGTACCCTACCATGATATTCTAGGAAACCCAGTTTATGAGGCCAATAAGTAAACTATGAAACTTGAGGAATCTGATCCCTCGAAAAATCTTGAGAGCAAAAAATATATAAACACTTTTAACTCGAAAATAATAAGTGTTCTGATATTCTCTCTTCTATCTTTTGTTGGCGTAGTGACTATATCCACAATGAGATCCCTCTCCACCAGTAGTATGTGTTTTTGGTGGGATGGCAAAATCTAAATGGTATCATATCAGTTTGAATCTCTCAAGCTATAGACCTTTTATTCACATAAATTTAGCTTAGCGAATATATCAACAATGAGATCCTTTTGGTGTGAGGGCAAAATCTACATCTTTTCCCTCCACGACTTGAAACAGAAAATAAAATACAAGAGATGAGAAAAGCACAAGATAAATAATCACATGGATTGTGGATTGCTCTCTTCACAAGTGATGAGCTTTTTTTGGATCGCAATGGCAATTTTGAGCCCTTCATTGCAAGGAAATCTTCCTCTTTCTCGCCATGAGAGAGACTCAGACACACATTTGGCTAAACAAAAGTCTCCATATTCAAGGCCTTGTTGTCTTGCACTATGTTCGTTTCGTTTGTATAATTGCTGCTCCTGGTGCACATTATATTATTAACCTTATTTTGCTTGATCCCAAGGCTTGGAGAAATTCTTGAAAAGCCCCACAAAATCCTGGATTTTCAATCCAAAATCCACACTCTCATCAAAACCCCAAAACGCCCTTGGTTGACAATAAAATCATCATTACCTACCATAAAATTTCTTCTCTTTTCAACCAAATGAAATCCAAGGATAATTCCTTCAAAAGGGCTTCATTGATCAACTTAATCTAATAAAAATAAAACGTACTCCCTGCATAAAAAGATCTCCCCACAATATAAAATCAAATGTCGGCGAACAAACTACGACTGCTGCATTGCAAAGCCTAATTTTCAGCAAAAGGTAACCAGATTGCGTTAAAAAACAAATCTTACATGGCAGCATTTACCGTGTTTGCTGTAAATGCCGACGTTTTCTTTCGACCGTGAAATGTTTTCCGGGTGAGACATCACACTTTCCTGGCGGAAGTCCAATCTAGAAATAGCCTATCGGCTAATAAGAATAAGTCAATTGACTTTGTCACATTTTTATATAATTTTATTGGGACTAAAATAAATAATAATAGAATAGGTTAGGTATTTAGTTATTTTTTTATTAGGACGTAACTCTAATCTTAAACCTAATCTTAACTTTATCCTTAATCATAACTATTAATCATAAAATGTCTTCTATTTTGCACACTAAAAAGATTACTCTCCGCATATATATATATATATATATATGAGCTAATTTATATAATTTTATTGTGACTAAAATAAATAATAACAGAATATATTAGGTATTTGGTTATTTGTTTCCCTTAACCAACTATTCTTTTGATTATGGATTATGTTCCAACTGTGAATATATGACACAATAGTCAACAATTTTGTCACTACTAGAAATAAAAATAAAATAAACTAACTGTTGACCTTATTTTCTTTATCCACCTAATGTTTGTTTTTCTTTATAAACTACCTAATTGTTTTTAATTTTACCACAGATTATGATGTATGATCCACAATGCTATAACCATGAAACCTACTTTCACCCATCTGCTCTTTTCAGCCTAGCGTTATGACCATTATTCTAGAGACATTTCCCTTTGCAAGAGCCACAGGATGCAGTATTGTTCTGTTTTTTTTGGAATATTCTCTTTTGCTTAAAAGTTAAGATTTTCATCGAAAATAAAACATACAGACTTCTTTATGGTGTGCAATCAATCTCAAGAATTTTGAGGCATTTGTGATGTCTTTGCTTATAACAATTCATCTGCATATAATTAATGTTGGAAGTGTTCCAATTTTTTTCGCTGAATCCATCATATGAAGGAGGAGGAGATTGAATTTATTTAAAATTTGAAAAATAGAAAAATTATAATGAATTAAATTCAAATTATTATTATAGAGTTTACAGTATGCAAAGATATTTGGATCAATTACATTGAGATATTGAGTGCTTTGAGTAATCTGTTTGAAGAAGAAAAGATATCAAGGGTTGCAAATTTTTTGATCAAGATACAGAGCAAAAGATCCAAGATTCAGAAGAAAAAAGAGATTTAGCTGGTGCCTTGGGTATTTCAGTTTTGAATTTTGCATAGAATTTGCATGCTTTTCTGTTTGCTGACTACTTTACATAGAATTTGCATGTTTTTCTGTTTGTTGAAGCTTGTGACATTATTTTGCCTAGCCTTTGAACCTAGTAAAATATGTTCAAATTTACCTTTACCCCTTAATATCCTTGAACCCAGGGATCTCTTTCTTCCCACTATAATTGTGCAAATTTGTAAATACAAATATTTTACTCTTGTGGGACACGGGTTTTCATTTGCAGTTTACTCCAGAAACCTTGAAACCTCTGAATTGTAGCACACTTGAAATAACAAAATGCAAAACATCAAGATTATGGATCTAGCAGAGAGATCCCAATTGGGAACATAATTTTCATATGCAGTTGATTCTAGAAGCCTTGAAACATAATTTTCATATGCAGTTGATTCTATAAGCCTTTGACACAGCAAGCAAAAGCAAAACAAGCGAAAAAGTAATATTTTCCATTAGTGTAGGTGTTGAGTTCAAATCTTCTCTACAAGTATTATTCAACATTTCTGTAGCGTAAATGCAGCTTGACATGGTAGAGAGGCTTGGAAGCGCCATGATGAACATCATCTACATTAGGGAGAGTGAAAACAGCAAACCCAGTTGCAAAAGCAAAGTACCCTGTTCCTCCCACAACAGGCAGCTCTTCTCTGTCCTGCTGATGCTTTTGCTGCTTCCCTTGGATGCTCACACTGCCCTTGTACTCAGAAGTATTGATGTTAAGATTAAAGACATTGAAGACAGAGGTAGCAAAGAGGCTGCTGGGCAGCATGAAACCCTGTGCTCTTCCTATCACTTTGGAAGTGTTCTCAGGCCCCTCTGTTAAGGGCTGATCAAACACAGCTATTTGGATTGCAGAGGGATCAAGCTTACTGTCTGCATTAACCCTGGAGCCTGGTGGGGCTGGTTGGACATACAAGGTTATAAGACCTGGTTGTTGATTGGGGCTAATGGGGTTAGTAATGTTAGGGCTAGGTTTTGGTTGATGGGTTCCTTTGCTACCCCCTGGTTTAAACACAGAAAGGAGGATGACTGCCACAGTAGCTGCAACCACAGCTGTGCACATGAGAATCCTAGAAATCATTGTGGTTCACAGTGTCAAGAACCAGTTTGGCCCTTTTTCTTGTAATGTATAACAGACCCATATGGCTGAAGAAAAGGAATATTGCTGTTCTTTAACCTAACCAAACCACCCTAGGCTTTGATGCATTGAAAGCTAAGATATTGTGAAGCTTTCTTAGCTATCTTGCACCTAACTGCTCTGACGGTGCACACAACCCCAAGTTATTCCCTCTCTCTGCTGTTGCCAACCTTTTTCAGCTTTTTGGGTATTTTTATATTGTTAACCAACCTACAATGCAACCTACGCCCAACCAAAATAGCAGGGACTGGAAGTAGTTAGTACGAAAAAGATGCATGCATAATACATGGACAGAGGTGGGGATTAATTTTCAGGAATCTATACTTAATTGGGCATTGTGGATGAATGGGGTGCACAGCAAGAAAATGGTGGATATAATATGGCGATGGGGCCAAAGTTACTGGTAATTGTGTGGGCCATGGAAGCCATTGATGTTTTGGATTCTTCCTAAAACATGCATATCTTGGTCTGCACACATGGTTTGCCTCTACCTGCACACTTGAATGGTAATTGCCTATCCTACCAACTCTTTTGGTTTTTATCTCTTGTTTCTTTGAATGATGTTTGACTGTTGTTTGAAGAGGTTTGCATGCGACAAATGCTTAAGCCAAATCAGATTTACTTTATCTGTCAATCAGAAAGGTGGAATGGATAATATTGGAAAACCTGTTTGTTAAGGGTCGTTGGGATTGGGTTCATTTTTAATTAGTTTTGACCAAAGGGGATACTCTCTGGTGTTTAAATTTGACTAACGAATAAAATTTTGGTACAGTCTTCATTTAAAATTTTGATTAAATATTGAATTTGGAGGAATACATACTCTTCAGCTAAAAAGAATTTTCAGTCCATAGAATTCTTTGTAGATGATATAAAAACAAATTAAAAATATATGATGACACACTTTCTATGGTGTCAGTTTTTAACTTACATGAAATTTGAAGTCCTTATATGACTCAACAAAATAGTACTAGTCTTTATAAAAGTTTAACAGTTTATAAAAACTTATTACAGGCTTTGTTCATGGTCAAATAGGGATGAAATTTGAGTGTGAATGATCTAAGTGCACCTCCTTTGCAGATTAATGATACAGGATCAATTTGGGAATAACTACGTATTGGTGGGAGCTTGGTTTTGATTTTGTTGGTAAGTCTTCGTATTCTAGATGTTTTACAAAGCATATGTCCTATTGGTATCAACATTTTTTATATAATACCATGGTGCATTTTTTTGGTCTTTACTTTCATCAATCAAAGACACAAGTATTCTCATTTCTATTATGTGAAATTCATTCCATTTTACAAAGATACAAGTATGACAAAGTACAAAGACACAAGTATAATAAAGTGAATTGTAAGTATAATAAAGTGAATTGTAAGTATGACAAAGTGAATTGTAAGGTTGAAAAAAAAGAGTTTTAAACTCTTACACATTTGTAGGCAAAGTGGAATTTCATAAAATTTCAAAGTATCTTTTGGCTACCATATTTTTTTGTCTCTCTTAAGTATTACTTTTGCTTATGAATCCAACTGATAAAAATTAGCAACCATATCATGTTGTGATTTCATTTAGGGGACTTAAATTATGAGTTGATGGTGATTTGTGATCTCATCATAAATGAGAGAGCACATCTTCTATCAAATTTATTGTATCACCTAGAGATTGAATATGTGAAGATGAATAAATCTTTTTTAGAAATCATAACTAGCATTCCTAATAATTAACTTTACTTCAGTGTGTCCTTCCCCTCAAGTGGCCCTTGCAAATTGTTTGGTATTATCTGTAATATTAGTATATGAAGTTGCATTAAAAATTTTACATATGAACTAGTAGGAATAAAGGGAAGGATCATCACGAATCATCTCAAATTAATTTTTTAGAGGTATTTGATACAATTATTTAAAATTTTGCAAATACCACCACTCAAGTCGTGATAATTTTAAGAGAAATTTCAGGGGAAGAAATCTTATTATATATATCAACCAAAAATGGTTGCTCAACACGCCTCTTATGATATTTAATACAACCTAACTTTTACATGCATTTTCTTGCAAGATTTTTTGTTGTGTTTGATCCATTTTAACGTATTGTTACAAAAAAAAGCATGGTATGTTATCATTATAATGAGTGGCTATCGCCCTAATACACTATCAAGGGAGCATGCCTAGAAAGGATAGCCTACAAATAATATCTAATACCAAAATCGGAATGGAAATGTCGTGCGTCAGGTTCACCAAAATGTACAAAAACAAAAGGTTGGTGATGTGGATTGTTCCCCTTTTCCTAATGCATAATCGGAAGGAAGATGTCCTAATAAGCTCAAGTTGGACTTAAGCTCTAAGTGGGTCAGTGATCCTTTGTTGATTAGGATATTGGGTTGGAATGGATGATATGATATGACGATGAAAAATAGAAGGCTAAATAAGACAATATAGGCAATTTCAGAAAAGACAGATTGATGAAAAATAGACAAGAAACTGTAATTACTTGAAACAGGGACCCAAGGACTATACTGACATCTAAGTTGAATTTGAAAGTGATTTTCCATGTAAAAAATGCCTTAGGCATGTTATTCTTGGGAACAAGAAGTCTGGGGTATTCTATACCCATAGAATTTATCTGAATCCAGTTGTAGTCTTTGCGACATATCCTATACTTGTTAGATCAAGTCTCATCAACTGTGTCACCTATACTTGCACACAAAAAAAAAACAAGAAAGAAGGTTGGATAGAGGGGTTTGCCTTAGACAAGCCCCTGTTTGGAATCAACCTTGAAAGGAAATGAAAGAAATGAAATCACAATGTCATATAGCAGAGGCCAAATTCAAAAAATAGAATATGTCATACCTCGACAATGCAAATGCTTCTTTAAATGTGATCAAACATGTAATGCAATAGATTTGACTTAACACAAAAACCCAAAATGAAATCATTAAAGACAAAACCTTATGTGATAGATGTTGCAATTTGTCACAATGCTTGATTGAGAAGAAAAAAGAAGATGTAGATGTGGGTGTATCCCCTTCCTTGATAGAAAACTCCTTGGCTAGGTCTTGAATGAGGGAAAGAAGCTTGATCTGTGGAGAAGAACACCTTGAATGCTTGAGAAGAAGTCTAGATATTGAATGCTTGGATGCTTGCCTTGATTGCTTGAACACAAAATGCTTGATAATCTTGGTTCTTGTTTCATAATCTCGATCTCGGTTACCAAAATGAGAAGAGATAGGGTGTTTATAAACCTCTCACAACATCTTGGTGATTAAAACTCAATTAGGCTCACTGCAAATCCAAATATCCCACTAAATCGTCGAGATGGAACCCCGATTCCAAGTTGGGCCTAATCTTTGGGGAACAAAATGTCCTAGGTGTTATGTTCCCAGGAACACAATTGCCTAGTCATTATGTTCCACCCAATCGAAGCTCAAATAGAGAGCACAAATACCAGACAATTAGGGGATTCCATATTGTAAAAGAATGATAAACTTCTATAGATGTTAGTACTGAATATTATAATATTATTTTTGTTTCATTGAATGCTCTATTTTTTTTAGTAAGACACTTCTAACACGTCGTTTTCTGTGTCTTCAAGAAATCAAACGATATTGGTTTTATATTATATTAGGCAGTCATGGCTTGATGAATCGTGACTCATTAATGAGTCATGACTCATCAAGTCATGATTGTCCAACATTATCATTTTTCCTCACTACACCGATATCTATCAGTTTTCATAGCTAATGACTGTTTAGTGATAGTTGATTACTATCGACTAATGTTACGGTGTCGAATACTATCGACTACTGATATGTTGTTAGTAAGAGTCGATTAGTATCAACTTGGCATTACCGATAACTATCGGTTAAGGTGGTCGATCTTTATAAAATCGATACTCATCGGTATTTGATAATTATAATTATATTCAATAATATGTAAGTATATATTAATGTATATGTAATAGTAATTACATATACATTAATATAAATTGATAGATCATTTAAAATATAATAAATATACATACATATATATTAATGTATATGTACTAATTATTACATATACATTAATATGTACATATAGATAGATCAATTCAAATACATAATAAATATATATGAATATATTAATGTGTATGTAATATCAATTACATATACATTAATAGGTACATATATGTATTCTTTATATTTAAGTCAATTATTTGAACGATGCTATCAATTTCCAACACGTATTACAAAGTACATTCAGTTTCAAGATCAGTATAGGACACAAAGGACACAAATGGTAATATAGGGCCTAGGTGATGATAAGAATTATGTGATTGAAGGAAAAATAGAGCACACTTAGAAATAAGGGCTTACCTCAATTTCAAACAAGATTGAAATAATAGAGGACCCGTATTTAAATTTAGGTGTCCATTAAGTGCCAGATGAAGTCCTACTATGAAAACACACTTAGGTGGGTGCTAAATAATCATAAAATTGTATGCACATTTTAGGTGGTTATAATTTACAATGGTATAAGAATATGTACCTATGTATAAGTAGGTTGTAGGCATCTTCACTAGGGTATGTGCACCAAGATGGGGGACCAAAAAGCTCAGCAAACTATGAACTTCGATGAGAAAATCAAAGTAGTTGCACTCAAAATTTGAAGATTCAACAAGAACAAGAGTTCAAGTTCTTTGAATCTACTTTATAAACTACTAATTTATTTTGAAAACAATAGAGGTTGAGGGTTTCAAAAAGAAGCACACAAATTCGTCCTAGTTTTTTTAAAACATAACATAGCATCTGGTGTAATCCCTCTAAAATGTCAATTGTTTTATAATTTTTAAAATCACTATATGGAGAAATTAACTAAAATAGTGTAGCTTATCTCAGATTTTATGGCTAATTTTTTTATGAATATATTTTTTTTGCTAATTTTTGAAGTGAACACATCCTCAATACTTGAGATTTGAGTGTGCTCCTGACTAAATTTTTTGAAAAATAATCAAAAAATCAAAAAAAAAAAATTCCTAGGTGTATAGAATGGAGTCTAGTTTCAAACTATGTAATTTGTGTCAAAATTCCATGAATGAGCTAAATCTATGTCTGAAATACCACATTGTTGGTTTTTAACATAAAAAATGAACACACTAATAAAAGAAATTAGAGATAAAAAGCTTAAATTAATTAAAATCTTTAAAAAAATGGCTAAGAGTGGTATGATAAGAGCTTAAGATGGTCCATTGTATATTGATTGGTATATTGATTGTATATACAATGGACCATCTTAAGTTCTTAAATGAATATAGAATGGACCATCTTAAACTTCCACTAAAATGTTTCTCTTGTAATAAGATTGGACATATTGCTGCTAGATTCCCTAATGGTGAAAAAAAAGATAATTTCAGAAGATTTAAAGGAAAAGAGAAGAAACAATGATTTGTTGCAGTGGATGAAGGTGTTACCAATGAAGAATCAGGAGATGATGAGGAAGAAGAGTTTGTGTTTGTTGTATTCAAAGATGATCCATCTGAAGGAGAAAAGGAACTGGTTGCAAAAGTTGAAGATAGTTGGTTATGGCAAAGAAGGTTTGTCATGTAAAATTTGATAGTTTGATCAAAGTAAGTAAGACTAATGCAATTAGAGGATTGCCTCAATTAGTCAAACCAGACAACATGATGTGTAAAGAATGTCAGTTGGGTAAGTTAACTAGTTCTACTTTCAAGAGCAAGTATTTTTCATTTGAAAGAATACTTGATTTGGTGCATATTGATCTTTGTGGGCCTATGAGATGGAAGAGTAATCAAGGTAAAATATATTTCATACTCTTTACTGATGACTATTCTAGAATGACATGGGTGACTTTATTGAAGGATAAGTTTGATGCATTATATAAATTCAAAGAATTCAGAGCATTTGTTGAGAAGGAATCAAGTAAAAGTTTTAAATATTTAAGATCTGATAAAGGTTGTGAGTTTACTTCTGTAGAATTCGTTAAGTACTGTGAAGACAATGGAATCAAGAGACAAATGTCTGCACCAAGGACTCCACAATAGAATGGTTTTGCAGAGAGAAGAAACATAACCATAGTTGATGTTGCAAGGACTATGTGGAGAGAAGCAATCGGTATTGTTGTTTATACGCTAAACTGGGTGCAAGTAAAGAAAGGAATAGATAAGGCACCCTAAGAGCTATGGTTTGGTCACATAGTGTTAAGTATTTCAAATTATTAGGTATAAGATGCTACATTAAGAGAGATGATGAAACTAAAAATTTTGATCCTAAGAGTGATGAAGGTATATTTTTGGGTTATTCTACTAAGAGTAAAGCATACAAGTGTTTCAATAAAAGAACTAACAAGATGATTGAAAGTGCAAATGTAAAGGTAGATGAATACCCTGACAAATCTGGTGATTCAAGCAAGCAAGCAATAGATGATGACCGATATATTGTGTATATTGAATTGGAAGTGCATGTACTAGTAGATCAAAACAATGAGAGAGAGGTGAGTCAACCGGCAGAAGAAGCTCCTAGACCTAAACCGGTGATACCTAGGTAAGTAAAGATGAATCATTCAATTGATTATATTATAGGTGATAAGAATGTAGATGTTCAAACAAGAAGAAATCTTAAAGAGAGTACTTGTTTACTTTTTGAGTATGAGCCTAAGACAATGAAGGAAGTAATCAAGGATGAAGATTGGGTAAAATTTATGGAAGAAGAACTTGATCAGATTGAGAAGAATGATACACAGACACTTGTTCCTAGACCTTAAGATTAAAATGTGATTGGTACCAAATGGGTTTTTAGGAACAAACTGAATGACGATGGAGATGTAATCATAAACAAGGTAAGGCTTGTGTGTAAGGGCTATGCACAAGAAGAATGACTAGACTATGGTGAGACTTTTGCTCCAGTATCAAGATTGGAAGGGGTAAGAATTCTACTTTCTTATGATGTTTACAAGAAGTTCAAAGTATTTGAAATGGATGTCAAATTAGCTTTCTTGAATGGAATTCTTGAAGAATAAGTTTACATAGAACAACCAGATGGTTTTGCATTGACAAAAGAGAAGGACATGGTATGCAAGCTACAAAAGGAACTATATGGACTGAAACAAGATCCAAGAGTATGGTATGAAAGGCTAAATTCCTATATTATTCAAATTGGTTTTGATAGAACAAGTGATGATAGTAATGTATATCTTAAAATTCAAGGAGGTAAATTGTTTTTAGTTGAAGTATTTGTTGATGACATAATCTTTGGAGGTTATGATGAGATGAGTCTGGCTTTTGCTAAAGAGATGAAGAAGGAATATGAGATGTCAATGATTTCCTAGAGATTAAATTCTTTATAGGATTGCAAGTTTCACAACTTAAGAATGACATATATATTAGTCAATCCAAATATGTGAAAGAAGTGCTTAAGACTTTTGGTATGGATGACTCCAAACCAATTAGAACCCTAATGATAACTGGATATAAATTTTCTAAAGATGATGAATCTAATGCAGTTGATGCTACTTTGTATAGATCTATGATCAGTAAGCTACAATATGTTTTTCATAGCAGACCATATATTTCTCAAGCTGTTGGTATATTGGCTATATTTCAATCAAGTCCTAAGGAATCTCATATGGTTGCAGTCAAGAGGACATTTAGATATCTAAAAGGGACAACTGACTATTGTCTGTGGTATACTCATGATGGTAATTTTGATGTTGATTGGGCAGGAAATGTTGATGATAGAAATAGTACAAGTGGTGGTGCATTCTTTCTAGGTGAAAGGCTTGTGTTGTGGACAAGAAAGAATCATAATTGTATCTCACAATCCACAGGAGAGGATAAAAATGTTTCGGGAACTATAAATTGCACACAAATTGCATGGATGAAGCATATTCTTGAAGGCATCAAGGAAAAGGTGATTGGACCGATAACTATCTTTTGTGATAATACAAGTGCTATAAATATTTCCAAAAATCCTGTGATGCATTCCAAGACTAAGCACATTGCAATTAAGTATCATTTTCTAAGAGAGAAAGTGTGGGAGAAAGAGGTAAAGTTGGAATATGTACCAACAAAAATGAAGAGAGAAGATATATTCACCAAGCCACTACCTAAGGATAATTTTGAGTACTTTAGAGGTAAGCTAGGGGTTATTCCCCTACCTAAATAGAACTAAGACGTTGTAGGTGCATCAATCCAATGAATTTATAGCTATATCTTTCACTGTGGATTGATGTTCAGGGGACTACTCCTTAGGGTGGGCAGTCAGACAAAGAAGAAGACACTTGCTACAAATGATGTATTGGGCTTATTGTGCCTTTGGCATTGTTGTAAAAGGGGGAGAAGAGAATAATAGAGTAAACATGTTTGGGAGAAGAGAAGAGAAGTACATGAGATCAAAGAACAGAAAAGATGTATTAGCTAAGGGGGAGCAAATTTTTTTTAATATCTAGAAGAGAAGCTAGATGATTACTTGGTATTGTTGGTGTTTCCATCAATGCCAAAGGGTGAGATTGTTGGTGTAACTGATGTAGTGTATGATTCGGATGATAGGTTGAGCAGTTATGATGTTGTCATTGATGTTAACTTAATGTTTGTTTGTTGACTGTGTACCTACTCTGCTAATGTATGTTCAAGAGATTGAATTATGAGTTTTGGAGAGAATTGGAGTGTGTGATCATATAAAAAGACTAATTGATGTTTGTAGATGCTATATCCATGACCACAAAGATTTATCTTATGTATTGAGTGAGTTATGATTGTTTGAACATTGACAGTTTAATGGGAAGAATATGATGTTACATAAGAAGAATGATTTTATGATTTTGTCAACAATGTTTGGATTTAGGTGTTGTGGTCATAATATGTGTATCTTGGATATGCCATGAGGTTGTGGTTGCAACCGCATCATGTTTTAATGGCCGGAAGTAAAAGTTTCAAGTGACAGAAGGTTGTTTAGCAAAGAGTTAAAGGTGTTCTTTAGAACAGTTAGTTAGATCCTTGACCAATAATGATGCACTGTGTTGCGATGAGTTTTTATGTGTTCAAGAGATCGTGGTTTTTTTGTTGATCAACAATGATTGATGAGTTGGCATGTTTGTAATTGTTGAGATCATATTTATTGGAGCTTGTGCAAGAACATTGAAGAATGTATTTTGGTTTGACTTTACTTTGTCAAATTGATGTACGATGAATAAAAAGGTTGACTTGAGTTTGTTGGAAAGTGTTCTAGATTTGTAACACATTTTTGGGCTAGCTCGTTGAGTGAGAAATATTGTAATATGTTTTGTAAGGCAATTATTTTCCCTAATGTAGTTGTATTATATAAATATGTAAAATTATGAAATAGACAAGTGTAGATCATGGATTTAGAGGTGCAATTGAGAGAGAAGATAGAAGAGAGAAGATTGTCTGCATGTGGTACAGAGATTGAGCTTGAACATGATCTATATTGGCAAAGAGTGCTATTTTCTCAGATCATTTACTTGTTGTTTCCTAACAGCTTCATCAAGTCGAATCCCTTAATCAGGTAGATCCTAACAGGTCTGAATTGTAAATCCTTTAATAAGGTGACTCTTTAATTAGGGTTTGAAATCATTTAACCAGGTTACTCCTAACAGGGTCTTGATTTTAACCGGGCATTATTGTAAGCTTTTAACAAGGCTAAGATCTTAACCAAGTGTACTTTAGAAGAGTGCATAATTTAGTGGGTGTCATCCCCACACATAGTTTTTTCTATTTGGGTTTCCACGAGAAAAAAATTTATGTTATTGTGTTGCATGATTGTGGATATTTATTCTAATTGCTTAAGTTTTCCATGCAATGAATGTTTATTGATGCAAGTGGTTGAATGGTTAATGATAAGTTGGAATTTTTAGATTACTGATTCACCCTCTCTCTCAGTAATCTTGGACCTGATAATACTAACATCTTCATCTTTGATAGTAGCAAATACAATCTCATCTTCACTCTTTTCAGCTTCATCATTAGTCACACCTTCATCAGCAACATAATAATACTTATTCTGATATTTAGACTTCAATTTTTTAGGCTTGTACTTAGGTTCTTTATCCAGACATCTTGAAGAAATGTGAACAATCTTATTAGATGCAAAACATTTTAAAGGAAACATTCCTTGATACTTCGTAGATCCCTTAAATAATCTCTTTGCAATTAGGGCTTCAAGCCCTTCAAGCTTCCTTTCTTATTCCTCAATATCTTCCCATTCCTTAGCATATCTAGATTCATACTCTGATGAAATTTCTCCAAAATCATATCTTTTCTTATCCTTAGAAATAGTAGCTTTAAATGCAGTTTCAAATTTAGGAAGATTATCACCATATTGTCTCATTTCAAAAGAAGATAACTTACCAATCAATGAATCTCTTGTCACAGGTACCACGGTTCTGATTTCTTCAATAGAAACAATTTTGTGATTGCAAACATGAGGCAAGGATCTTAGGATATTAGAAACAAATTCATTCTCATCCAAGTTTCTACTAGCACATTTGATTGCACAAACAAGTTTGGTTATCTTATTCATATAGTCAATAATGTTCTCATCTTTTCTTATCTTCAATGATCTATATTTTCCTTTTAGAATTTGCAGCTTGGCTTGCTTCAAAAATTCATCTCCTTCATATATAGTGTTAGAATAATAAGCAGAATAATGCAAATATAAACACGGAAGAGAACACAAATGACATAGAGATTTAACATGGTTCACCCAATCCCTGGGCTACGTCCACCAACAACGAGTCCAATATTTTTATTATTATCCAGCGATTACAATCTGAAACCTGCAACTCAATATCGTCACAGGAAAGCTACAAAAATCCCTCATACAATGAAATCTCAAAAACCCTAAGCCCTTTTCACAAACATATTTGACCTAACCTAATTAGGGCAAAAAATACTCTGACTAACAAAAAATCAATGGTCGACCCTTTACAATATTAATAAGTCATTGTTGGCGTCGAGGGGCACTGCCCCTCGACCCTGCCCTGGGGTGTTTCCCCAAAGGGCCCCCGCAAGGGGCACTGCCCCTTGACCCCATCAAGGGCTCTACCCC
>MU226626.1:1058382-1073625 GCA_018584345.1 Thuja plicata
AAAACCCTAAGCCCTTTTCACAAGCATATTTGACCTAACCTAATTAGGGCAAAAAATACTCTGACTAATAGAAAATCAATGGTCAACCCTTTACAATATTAATAAGTCATTGTTGGCGTCGAGGGGCACTGCCCCAAAGAGCCCCCGCAAGGGGCACTGCCCCTTGACCCCATCAGGGGCTCTGCCCCTTGACCCCACCTGGGGCGCTACCCCAAGACCCCGCAAGGGGCTCTGCCCCTTGACCCCAAGCTTGGGGACGATAAAGATATGTCTGGGCGAAAACTGCGCCGAAAGAAACTGAGTCTCATTAGGCTCCACATACATAACATATCGTGTCTCCAATTTTGTCCATATCTAATGTGCAGTCTCTAATCCCATAATGTTTGTGTATTCAACACCTGATAATGCACTCAACAAGGCTTATTTTATGGTCATATTATACTCAAATTCTTTCTTCTCATCAGTAGTCGCGGTAGAAAGATTTGCAGGAGGATTATAATTTTTCTTTGTAACATATCAATATTCGTCACTAATACATCTCAAGTGTGTAATTATCTGGTCCTTCCATATAATATAGTTTGTTCCATCAAATCTCATACTCTCCTTCTTAAAGGTTGAAATCCTAGATCTCCTCAAGTGGTTAAGATTCAAAAATAGGACACTAGCTCTGATACCAATTGTTAGAATTAATGTAGCACACACAAATGAAAGGGTGGGGGGTGAATTAGTTGTGACCAAAAACTCAATACCTTTCACCAAATTATCAACTTAATATTAGATCTGAATGATAAACATGAATGGGGGAGCATAACGCAGTAATCAACACTTAACACCAAGATTTTTGACGTGGAAACCCGGTTAACAAAGATCAAAAGCCTCAATATATAGAGCCTTCACAATACATATGTCAAACAGATCAATTACATTTTCCAAGACAAAGAAAACGTGATAAAAAATATAAGTCAAGACCCCAAATCATAAGATCCCAATGCCAAGATTTAGAAATGACACGCGATCCAAGAGAGACACGGACCAAAGATCTAGGAACATCATGATATGAGTCACCAAGCTTCGTCGATCGGGAAATGCTTTGCGAGATCAGAAAACTCCTTTTGATCGTTAGAATATGAAGAACACACAGAACTGACCATGAATCCATAATATCACCATAACGAAGTATATGATTTAGGTGAAAACCCATACATACGTAAAACATCATGTCCAGAACAAACCCTCAAGTTCACAATAACAAATTATCCAAACCAAGAAATGACACTAAAACTCAAAAACTAGTAAATAAGAACAAAACTGAAAGGAAATATTTTTGGGTGATACAATATTGCTAACGATCCAAGGATGATCCTGCATCAGACACCCCTAGTTAGAAGAAGATGCTCCATAAGAGGAACTTATAAGCATCTTACAGGATTCAGGATGTAAATCCCATGCTCATGTTTGATCCAAATATCCTCTTTATCTGCAACTTTCTTTCTTTTTACCTCTATTCTTTCTTCTGTCAGATCTATCAGCTCATTCTACTTTGTACTATTTCTATCACACCTCACATCAACATCAGGTAGTAAAGAACATCCTCTTGTCTTTCACACATCCGATTTACCTCTGATACAAGACTTCATCTGATCAACAACCAAATCATTCTACTACTTCACCTTACCCTTCCTGTTATCTCATACCAACTGATTCTCAGATGTGTTTCCAAAATTAGTTTTCAAATCCATATCAACCTGTGTATTCATTTTCTTTGAAGAGTAACTCTATACAATGCTTATATTCCTTTCACTCCTCCCCTCGTATTCCTTTAAGGGAACCAAATTAAACATGTGTCCATCCTTCTCTATTGTGACCAAGTTATTTCTACAATCATGGATAGCTCCCCATTCAAATTTCCAAGGTCTTCCCAATAGAACATGACAAGCACTCACAGAAACCACATCACATAGTACTTCATCTTCGTACGGTCCAATGTTGAAGTTGACCAAACATTGTTCTTTCACATCCACTATATATTCATCTGAAAACCAACCTATCCCATACAGACAAGGATGTTTAAACCTCTTCAAGACAAGCTTCTACACCATCTCTTCTAATACCAAATTATCAATACTACCACCATCCATAACAACCTTAAAATATTTTCCTCCTGATTTGCAAATAGTCCTAAAAAAATTCCTCCTTTGTATAGGTTCAAATTCCTTCTTAATTAGCCTAATTCTCCTAAGCATAAGAGATTTTCCCATCTTAGGTTCTGCTACATTCTCTACAAGTTCATCATGAGTAGCCTGCTACTCATCTTCCACAAGATTTTTTCTACCCACGTTCTTACTAGATCCTTCAAAACATTACAAATATATATGCCCTATGCCACCACATTTGAAACAAGTTCCTTTGAATTCCTTGTTACCATTCCCCCTCCTCAGTTTATTATGATCAGATTCTACCTCAATGGTCTACTTCTCCTTGTCATTGCTACTCACTTGCTTTTGACTTCCTCTTGGATTAACTTGTCTTCTCTTTAACTTATCTTATGCCTTCAATGCATACTAATAAGCATCCTCCATTGTATAAATCCCTAACATACTTAACTCATTCTTAATATTAAGTCTCGTACCATTAATATACCTAGCCACCTTCTCCTTAGTTACCTCTCGGTGTCCAGATTTGATGTTCATCTTGTAAAAATCCTTTGTGTAATCCTTCACACTCATTTCCTTTTGTTTCAAGTTTTGTAACTTCTTGAACAATTCTAATTCATAATCCTCTGTTATGAATCTAGTCTTTAATCTAGAAATCATCACCCTCCATCTAGTGATTTTCATTTCACCATTCTCTTCTCTATCTTTTTGCAATTCTTTCCACCTTAAGGCAGCATGAACCTTCAACTTAGTCTGTGCTAACATAACCTTCTATGGATCTCTGATATCTTCAATCTCAAAATAATATTCTAATTCTCCAATCCTCTCTAATAAATCCTCAGGATATAATGAACCGGAAAAAGTAAAAACTTTCATCCTATGAATTTTACTTACTTGTTCCATGGCTTTCAATAATCTTTCTTCATCTACAGGGATCTCAATATCTACAACCTCAAGATCTGCATCGACTTCCTCACATTCTTCCTCGGTCTTAGGATTCCTTCGCAATCCAGTCAAATCCTTTTGTATCTCAATCCTTATCTCATTTCAGAATTCCTTGATCACTTGTTCTAACTTTATAGGGTTCATCCTTCTAGGCAACATCTTTCCAATCCTCAGGTGCAACTACCTATACTTCAGTAATCTAATTATAAGGTTCCAATTGCCTCTCACTCAGCGATCTATCAAACACACTTGTATCTAGCCTCCAAATTGGTAATCTATTCACCCTCGATATGCATTCAACAACCCAAACAAAATTATCAACCATAAATAATCTCCTTTTTGATCCCCTTGTACAAGTCCTTAGCATTTGTGTGCCATATCCACACTCTACCACCCCACAACAAACACATCTATGGATTTGCATGCTCATCAACTTGATCTTCTAACACAATAACATTAACCTTTCTCTGATACCACCTGGCGCACTCATGGAAGGAGTTTCCCCAATGGAGATGGTCCAAACAATCAAATAAGAGTCAACATAGCAGAAACAACCAGCTCAGAAACAACAAAGGAAAATCAACATGCTACAACAAATCTTTGCATTATCGTTGAATCAAATATTTACATCACATTGGCCTACAACATGCATATTATAAGCTTTCAGCATATATGCCTGATTACAATAAAAATTCAGATCTAAACCCTAATCCTAACCTTCCAAAGGCTATCCTACTCTAAGCTACCATTGTTACCAAAAAAAATCAAAAGCCTCAATATATAGAGACTTCACAACACATATGTCAGTCAGATCAATTACATTTTCCAAGACAAAGAAAACGTGATACAAAAATATAGATCAAGTCCCCAAATCATAAGATCTCAATTCCAAGATGCAGAAATGACATGCAATCCAAGAGAGATGTCAGTCAAAGATCCATGAACATGATCGTGATATGAGTCACCAAGCTTCTGCGATCAGGAAATGCTTTGAAAGATCGAAAAACTCCTTCTGACCATTAGAACATGAAGAACACACAGAACTGACCATGAATCCTAAATATCTCAATAGTGAAGTATCTGATTAAGGTGTGAACCCAGACATAAGTAAAACATGATGTACAGAACAAACCCTCAAGTTTGCAACAATATTTGATCCAAAACCAAGGAATGCCACTAAAACTTAGAAACTAGGAAACATGAACAAAATTAAAAGGAAATATTTTTGGGTAATGAAAGATTTCCAATGACCCAAGGATGCTCCTACATCACTTATTGTCACATTGCAGCTGACTTTCATACACGTCATCCACCATGTTAACCACACATGCTAAAGCCAGTTGTTCATGCCACTTCAACATGTGGTACGATCTATCAATTATTACAACCATAGTAATCTAGGTGGATATGGTTTTCACTAAAAATTTGATAATTCCATATCTTGAAGAAAACAACACCATGTTGAAGAGTTCATCGAGACGATTTTAATGTTGCTTGAATCATGTCAATAGGAGTTTGTATGAGCAAGTTATGGCTTGTTGAAGTTTCCACAAAATAAGGGACATGTTATTGATTGGACCACACCGAGATGACATGTGGCATTCTTAGATGTTTATTTAGGGAATTCTCAGAGGTTAACACATGCCATTTTTAGGTTTTTCCATGTGGTGCAAGTAGATTCACACGATGGGTTTATTTGTTAAAATTTTGTTGGGGGAAGGGTCAAACACACAACATTCCCCATGATATTTTCTACCATCACCATTGGACCACGTGTGGTTCATGATAACCATAATGTGTCATATTATATTTAAATTAAAATAGTTCCTATTATTAGCAAATAGGAACTTTGACAGTTTGAATCGTCAACCTCCCATGTGAAAATGTTGTTTTCCTACCAATGTGTCACGTACATTCTTTGCAAAATTTAGCAAATGCAAATATTTTTTGTTATGGAATAAATAGTCATGGCCAAAAAAGAAGTGATTATTTTTTAACTTGAGCCCTCCCATATATATTTTAAAAGGCATTTCCATTAGGAGGAAGCTCGACTGATAATATTTTAGAGTGTAGATTTTTATGTAGAAAGAGTTTGTATTATTTTCCTTTGATAAATAAAGCAGTGATTCTTATGATCAAACCAACGTAAGAAGGGTTCTAATTTGAACCATGGAGAAAGGGCCCACTCTATGGTAAAGTATGGTGGTTTATTTCTTTTTCATTATTTTATTAACATGTTTATGATACATTTTAAATTAATATTTTTTATTAAGAGTGTTTAAATAAAATTTCAGATTGTTTGATCTCAGTATTATTAATTTGATGTTCTTTTATTTCTACTAATAAACTCTTGTTTACATTTCTAATGTTGTGCATTTTTATTTTTTACTGTCATTCTTATTGTTGTCGTTGTTGCCATAGATTACCGTCATACTATCGCTAGGAAGTGATAATTCTTGTCGCTAGAGTTGTTTTGATTTGCTATGGGTTTAATTTCATAGCCACATTCATAACCACTTGCCTCATTACCTATAACCCTTGTGCAAATAGCCTCAACATCTTTCATAAGATTACGATCTCTATATTGACATGTATAGACCAAACTGAATTTCATTACTAAGCATCAAATTAAATTTCACTCCTTACCCCAATGTTGGCCTATCAATTGGTCTCAAATATCTAGGGGTTATAATGTAGATTTTAGGTTTTAAAATATCCTATAAATTTTTAGACTTAGTCAAATTTTAGTAATTAGCATGCTCCTATCAATATTATTCATTCTCTTTATCTCTCCCAAACTCTAGACCTTTCTCTCTCCCTCTCTTCTCTCTCTCACCTATCTCTCTCTCCCTCTCTTCTCTCTCTCTCTCACCTATCTCTCTCTCCCATCTCTAGGTCTCTACCACCCTCTCTCCCTCTCTACCTCACCTTCCCTCCCTAACCCCATCTCCTTTCCTTCCTCACTCCCTCTCTATTCTTCTCCCTCCCTCTCTTATTATTTATCTTCCCTCTCTATTTTCTTGATCACTACATATCCCTCTCACCCTCTCTCCCTATCTCTAGGCCTCTCCATCCCTCCCTCTTTACTTGAATACCTATCTATCCCTATGTCATTTCTCACCTCTCTCCCCCCATCTATCTCAACTTTATCTCTTCCCCTAGGTCTCTCATCCCTCTCTCCCCATGTTCTAGATATCTCACATATGTGTATGTGTGTACATACATATGTACATATATATACATGCATACATACATATATCTATATATATACACATATATACATACATACATGTATATATATACATACGTGTATATATATACATACATACATATATATACATATCTATACGCACACACAGATGTATATATATACCCTCTCTATCTCTTTCTCAAGTCTCCACCACTCTAGCTACCTCTGTAACGCTCTCTATCTCTTTGTGAACATCTCTCTCCTCTCTCTAGCTCTCTAAGTAAGTCCCTATCTACCTCTCCCTCCCTTCCACCTTAGCCTTCTCTTTCTCTTTTTTCTTCTCTCTCATTTTATCTTTCCTTCTTGTCTCTTGGTCATTTCATATTCTTCCCTTGTATAGGGTGTAGGGAATAGCATTTAGGATATAGAGTTTATGGTATAAGGCATTGGTATAAGATTTAGGGTACAAGATTGATGGTATATGGTTTAGGGTACATAGATTTGA
Source organism: Thuja plicata (assembly GCA_018584345.1). Classification (NCBI taxonomy): domain Eukaryota; kingdom Viridiplantae; phylum Streptophyta; class Pinopsida; order Cupressales; family Cupressaceae; genus Thuja; species Thuja plicata. The sequence continues at coordinate 1,065,176 of MU226626.1, forward strand.
AGGCATATTACTCGTATCGATATGTCCATCTATCTCTCTCCCCCTCCCTCTCGCATCTCTCTCACAACTCTCCCCCCTCTCTAGGTCTCTCCCTTTATTTATCTCCCCTCCCTCCTTACCCCATAACTATCTCCTCCTCCCAATCTTACTTATTTTCTCTCTCTCCATTATCTAGGTTGTCACCTCTCCCTCTGATGTAGAAGAATCTAGGGTGTCAGAGAACCTCGCATCCCAAAGAGAGAAAGGGATAGGAGCAAGAGGAGGAAGGATAAATAAAAGGGAGAGAGAGTAAATAAATAAATAAAATAATCAGAAAGTTAATTTTTGTAGCTTATCACTTAATACAAATTTAGTTAGTTATCATAAAGTTAATTTTTATAACTTTTCATTTAATAAATTTCATAGGATAATATTAGGTAGCATTTTAGAACATAAATGATAGCTCATTAATTAATATTTTCTTTAGACATTTATTATCTTGCATCATGCATTTAAATTTGTATCAAAGATAGTTGTACCTACCTCCTCAACTCTTGCCTTTATAAGCAAGGCATATAAAAATTTGTAATCAACATCAAGCATTACCAATCAAATTTTTGTTTGATTTATTTCTCTCTTTTTGTTATGTGTTTGAGTTCGTAAGGGGAGTGCCCTTCATAGTGTTATTAGACCATGTATTTGTTAGAATGAATTCAAAATAACTGAGAGGGGGGTGAATCGATTATCCTCAGGTCTAGATATACCAATTTAAACTTTATACCACTTTGAACAACTCAGATGTTCTCGGCAGCAATAGCATAAATCAACAACATACATATGCAGTTTACTATTCAAATGTAATCAGCTTGTAGAAACTTAATAGTAAAACACAACATAAACATTCACACAAGTTGACACCAATATTTAACGTGAAAACCCAATTTGGAAAAAACCACCAATAACATGCTATCAAGTTTTCACTCTTCTGAAGTGATCTTTGTTAGGAGCCAACCCTATTAAAGGTTACAAAACACATTGCTAAATGTGACCTGGTTAAAGGATTTAATCACCCTGTCAGGAGTAGCCTTGTTAGAGGACTTAGAACATTCCACTTGAATGTCATTTTCAAAGGATTTATACAATGACTGTTAGATCAACCTGGTTAAAGGATTTTGACTGATACAATGGTTAGAAAGTAATCAGCAGGTGTGATCTGATACATACAACTTACTTTGCTAATCAAGATCCAATTTAGCTCTAATGCTAATTCATTGAGTGGCCTTCATTCTCTTATTATTCTCCAAATATGCTTGGAAATCTGTCAAGCAATCACTCTCGCAGTTCTTTGCTTCTTTGCTCAGTCTTCTCTACTAGATCATGCCAATCAGTCAATTAACTATGCAATCCTCTTGCATACACATCATCCATATCATGAATAACCCCTTGAGGTTATCTTATACCTCTTCATCTAGGTAAAATAAATCTTTGTCGCTTAATCAAGATCGTAGATCTTCGGTTAGGTCAGATCCAACAGATCTTTCCATCTTTACATTTAATTTACTTCTCCAAAGAAATCGCTAATTAAATCTTTGATCCATGCATTAATTACGGTTACCCGTGCGTTAAAATAGTGTGGACCAATCGTTCTTATCCTTAATTAACTTTACATATCCCAATAAAAGAAACTATGTCAGCCAGAGATCTCAAATCTCAACAATTACCAAAATATTGTTGCTCGGCCAGCACTGTGTTCTCCCGCTCGATCATCACTGGTTTCCTTAGAAATTTATTGGTGCTTGGTCATCACAAACTTTGCTCGATATAAATTGTTCTCAGTAAACTATCACCAAAAAGATAAACAACATGTTAGTTTGCCAATGTGTCAACTGATCAAGTACCCTTGTGATTTCCCATAACTCAACCATTTCACTTGGTCTTGTTGTTATCCTTGCCCTCAAATCTTCTTCGTCAATCAATAGATATGTTACTCAAATAGATAGCAATAGTCTCACCAGTTAAGGTTTGACATCAATGACAAAACAACAATTGTTTCTATTGTAGCTTTCCAACAATCTCCCTCTTTGGCATTGATGGCAACACTAATCTTTAAATCAATAATTTTCCAACCATAGTTACCATACAATCCAAAAAGTATGTCTGTGTTCTTTGATATGAACAAATCTTCATTAATGTCTTTAGCTTCATTTTGATTCTCATCTTGTAAAACATTTCTCCCTCTGTGTCTGTAATCACACTAAAATATTTTTGTTTCTGTTCATCTGTAGACTCCCTCTTTCAGTAAACTCTCCCTTTATCTCTAAGTATGGTAAACTCTCCCTCTTTCAGTAAACTTCTCCCTCTTTGACAACAATGCCAAAGACGTTGACATCTTCATCATGCAAATTTTTTTGTCCTAATCTTTGTATCATGTTGTTCCTTTCATCTTGCTTATGACTGATCCTCTTTTCTGTTTTTCACAGCTTTAGGCAGCATCCTAAAGTGTGACTGACTGTGCATCAATATGTCAAATATTCTAAATATAACATTTGATGCAACAGTACCATTCTAAACTAATTAACCTCAGTTAGGGGAATCACCCCTAATTTACCTCACAGATACTCATGAGCATCCTTGGGTAGTGCCTTTGTAAATATGTCTACTAGTTGTTCCTTAGTATTCACATATTCCAGTCTCACTTCCTTCTTCTAAACTAGCTCCCTCAAGTAATGATACTTGATAGCTATATGCTTTGTTTTAGAGAGCATCATGGGGTTCTTAGAAATATTAATGGCACTCGTGTTATCACAATATATAACAATTGGTTCTGTGATTTCTTCTTTCATACCTTTCAGTAGTATCTTCAACCACACAATATTAAAACAATTAAATGCTACTGCCACATACTCTGCTTCAGCTGTAGATTGTGAGGTACAATTATATTTCTTACTTGCCCATGAAACCAATCTTTTTCCTAAAATAAATGCTCCACCTGTGGTGCTTTTTCTATCATCCAAATTTCTAGCCCAATCAGAATCAGTATAAACTCTAAGTTCAAACTTGTCATTCTTTTTGTAATACAGACCATAATCATTTGTTCCTTTCAAATATCTCAGAAATTTTTTTTACTGCCATCATATGAGTTTCCTTGGGATTGGCAGAAAATCTTGCAACTATTCCAATAGCCAATGCAATATCAGGTCTGTTGTGCACAACATATTGCTGCTTTCCAATCATTGACATGTAAAGGGTTTGATTCACTTCTTTTGTATCATCATTTTTTGTTAACTTTTGTCCAGTAGCCATGGGTGTACTCACTGGTTTTGAAACTTCCATTCCAAAAAATTTTAGTATCTCCTTGACATATTTTGATTGAGTAATATAGATATCATTCTTCATCTGATATATTTGTAAGCCAACAAAGAATTTTATCTCACCAAACATAGACATCTCAAATTCAGTTTGCATCTCTTTTGCAAATGCTTGGCATAACACATCTTGTCCACTAAATATGATGTCATCAACAAAAATTTTAGCCAATAAAGTACCTTTACTTTTCTCTGTCTTCAAATATAGATTGTTGTTGTCATTGGTTCTTGCAAATCCAATCTTTATCAAATAATTATGCAATCTATAATACCATGCTCTTGGTGCTTTCTTCAATCCATATAGTGCCTTATGTAGTCTGCAAACCATGTTCTTCTTTCTTGGGTCAACAAATCCATTAGCTTGTTCAATGTATACTTCTTCTTCTAATATCCCATTTAGAAATGTTGACTTTACATCCATTTGATAAACTTTAAAACCTTTGTAGGATGCATATGCAAATAAGGTTCTTACTCCTTCCAATCTTGCAACTGGGGTGAATGTTTCTCCATAATCAATTCCTTCCTCTTGTGCATAACCCTTGCATACCAATCTAGCTTTGTTTCTTGTTACCTCTCCATGTTCATTCAGCTTATTTCTGAATACCCACTTAGTACCAATTACATTTTTGTCATTCGGCCTAGGTACAAGTGTCCAAGTCTTATTCTTCTCAATCTGTTCAATTTCTTCATTCATGGCTTGTATCCAATCTTCATTGTCTGAGGCATCTTTTACTGTTTTAGGCTCAAAATCACATAACAAGCATGTATCTTCTCTCAACTTTCTTCTTGTCATAACTGCAGAATTCTTTGATCTTAAGATTTGATCAGATTTATGGTGCCTCCTTACATACTTTGCTAGAGTAGGTTCTTTTTCTGCTTCAGATTGATCATTCATGTTCAATTCAGGTTGATTTTGTGACTCGACATCTCCATCAGATAGCTCGGCAATCACCTCATATTTCCCAATAGCTTTGTTCTGTGACTCGACAGGTGCTAGTTGTTGCTCGACAACCTCATTCTCAGGTTCAGGTAATACATTAGAATCTTCCTCATCCATATAGATAAATAATTTGTAACTTTCAGGTTCCTGTGTGCTTTCAGCTTCATTTCTTTCTGCATATTCATCAATTCTAACATTTGCACTTTCCACAATTTTGTTAGTGTTAGAATTCAAACACTGACATACTTTACTTTTAGTTGAATAACCAAAGAATATTCCTTCCTCACCTTTAGCATCAAGTTTGTCATTTCTGTTATCCTTTAGTATGAAATATTTGCTTCCAAAAACTTTGAAATATCTTACATTAGGTGCATACCCCTACCATAGCTCATAAGGTGTAGCATTAGTACCTTTCTTGACTTGTACTTTGTTAAGGGTATAGACTGTTGTACTTATAGCTTCTCTCCAATATTTCTACGCAACATTTTTCTCCATCATTAATGTTCTGGCACAATCCATGATAGATCTATTTCTTCTGTCAGTAATACCATTCTGTGGTGGTGTCCTAGGCGCGGGCATCTGTCTTTTTATCCCTCGATCATTGTAGAACCTATTAAACTCATTAGAAATAAAATCACCTCCTCTGCCAGATCTTAAAAATTTCAGGATTTTACCTATCTCCTTTTCAACTTTTGCCAAGCACCACTTAAATAACTGGAATGCATTAGATTTTTCTTTAAGAAACATAACAGTCATCATTCTTGAGTAATCATCAACAAATAGAATAAAGTATCTATCTCCACAGTAACTTTTCTCTCCAATGAGACCACAAAGGTTAGTATGAACTAATTCTAGAATTTCCTCAAAAGTATGAGTCTTTCTTTTGAAACTAGATTTGCTCATTTTTCCTAATTGACATTGCTTACACATTGCATTTTCTGGTTTCTTTAACTTAGGCAGCCCTCTAACCTTTTTCAATTTTCTTATGCTTACCAAGTTGTCAAAGTTTACAAGACACAACCTTTTATGCCATAACCAAACATCATTATATTGTGCAAACAAGCATGTCTCATTAGCTAAGTCCAGATTGAACAAGTTACATTTTGTTTGTTCTCCACTTCCAACTAATTCTCTAGTGGCATCATAGATCTTTTCCTTCTTGTGATGGAATTCAACTCTGTAACCAAAATTATTCAGCTGTGCAACACTCAACAAATTATAGTTAAGATTATCAACCCAATATATATTGTCACATCTGATCTTGTCAGTCAAGTTAATTGATCCTTTCCCTTTAACAAGACATGGTGCATCATTACCAAATTTAACATAACCACCTTTACACTGATCTAAGGTTTCAAATTTATCTTTATCACCACTCATGTGATGTGAACAACCACTGTCAATAATCCAATTGTCACCTTTACTCATACAAGAAATTAGTGCAGTTTTCTCATCATCATCAGAATCATCTTTCATAGCAACATACACATGAACTTATATATCATTTTCATTAGAATTGTCAGATTCACTGTCAGAAGCTTCTTCAGCTATATAACAAGATTTCTTACTTGTATCTTTGTAATCTTTATACTTTCTAAAGTCCCGGTCATCCTTTTTGTCTTTGTACTTGATGTCTCTTCTTTCATCTTTATCATTCTTATCAGGACATCTTGCAGCAATATGACCAACTTTGTTACATGAAAAAAAAATAATAGGAATTTTACCTTTGAATTTTCTTTTTCCTCTAGATAGTCTTCTTGCCATAAGTGCCTCAAGTTCTTCCAAATCATCATTTTTAGTGTCGTTGTCACTGTTCACACATTTATTTCCTTTCTTTGATTTGTTCAGGACCATCTGGGATCTGAATGCAGATTCAATAGCTTGTGGAGTGTAGTTATCAAAATTTGACATTTCAAATGCAGTAAGTCTGCCTACCAGACCTTCCAAAGTCAAATTATTATTAGGAGTACATCTTAACTCTTGAATTGCAAAGACTCTAATAGTATATATAGGAAGAAGTGTTCTCAGTACCTTGCTCATAATGGTGTTATCATCAATGGTTCCCTTAGCTCCTCTAATAGAATTTACAACTTCCTTTATCCTACCATAATATTGAACTATATTTTCTCCTTCCATTTTCATTTCATCAAACTTACCTCTTAAACTTTCAGATTTGGCTCTCAGCACATTTGTATCACCTCCATAGATGGTTACTAGGGCATCTCACATCTATTTTGAATTTGTACAGTTCTTTATGTCTTCAAACTCATGATAGTTCAAAGATGATGCAATCTCCAACATTGCTTGATTGTGTTCCTGCTTTTCTCTTAACTGTGTAGTTGTGGCAGGTGTAGTGGGTGCTACATAATCATGTTCAACATAGTGCTTAGAAGAATCACCAATACCAACCAAATGTAATTTCATCAAACTCTACCATGCAGGGAAATTATCTTTGTTCAACTATGGTACCTCCTTTTTATACATCTTGATCTTTTGCTCCAAGTACCTTCAAACTGTTTTCAAGAGACCAAAACTATGATACCAATTGTTAGAATGAATTCAGAATAACTGAGAGGGGGTGAATCAGTTATCCTCAGGTCTAGATATACCAATTTAAACTTTATACCACTTTGAACAACTCAGATCTGCTCAGCAGCAATAGCATAAATCAACAACATACATATGTAGTTTACTATTCAAATGTAATCAGCTTGTAGAAACTTAACAGTAAAATACAACATAAACATTCACACAAGTTGACACCAATTTTTAACATGGAAACCCAATTTGAGAAAAACCACCAATAACATGCTATCAAGTTTTCACTCTTCTAAAGTGAGCTCTGTGAGGAGCCAACCCTGTTAAAGGTTACAAAACACATTTCTAAATGTGACCTAGTTAAAGGATTTAATCACCCTATCAGGAGTGGCCTTGTTAGAGGACTTAGAAAATTCCACCTAAATGTCACCTTGCTCAAAGGATTTATACAAGGACTGTTAGGTCAACCTGGTTAAAGGATTTTGACTGATACAATGGTTAGAAAGTAATCAGCAGGTGTGATCTGATACATACAACTTACTTTGCAAATCCAGATCCAATTCATCTCTAATGCTAATTCACTGAGTGGCCTTCATTCTCTTTTTAATCTCCAGATCTGCTTGGAAATTTGTCAAGCAATCACTCTTGCAGCTCTCTGCTTCTCTGCTCAGCCTTCTCTACTAGATCATGCCAATCAGTCAATTAACTATGCAATCCTCTTGCATACACATCATCCATCTCATGAATAACCCCTTGAGGTTATCCTATACCTCTTCATCTAGGTAAAATAAATCTTTACCGCTTAATCAAGATCATAGATCTTAGGTTAGGTCAAATCCAATAGATCTTTCCATCTTTACATTTAATTTACTTCTCCAAAGAAATCACTAATTAAATCTTTGATCCATGCATTAATTACGGTTACTCATGCATTAAAATAGTGTGGACCAATCGTTCTTATCCTTAATTAACTTTACATATCCCAATAAAATCAACTATGTCGACCAGAGATCTCAAATCTCAACAATTACCAAAATACTGTTGCTCGGTGTTGAATTTTGATCAGAATATGTGGTTTTTAATTTTTCTTATATAACCTTAATATATTTAATATATTTAATCACAAGATATATATATATATATATTATTACTGATATAATAATAGATAAATATAAATATATTAATATCGATATTCTGCAGATTGGATAAGTGAGACTCGCATAGTTTGTTGTATATGCTTCACACTTATTAAACAACCAATGACCATATATATATGTGATTTGTGAGACATGTCATTATAGAGACATGTCTCCTTGAGGATACATGACTCTATAATGTCATGTCCTTTCATAGCAAATCCTTTTAACCCGATAACAAATCGTGGGTGATATATTAACAATTCAAATACTAATCGGCATACTTAAACCGCCCGATAACCATGCATCAAGTTAGCCGATACAAATCGATACACATTGGAGATCTTGTATCACCCTATCAAAACTGTATGCACCCTAAAATGGTCGCCTAGACTTTGGGCCCCATTTATCATTTTATAAATTTATCAAATTTCTGAATCAATGCTTTGGAATATTTTCAATTCAAATCAATTTCCTTGATCAAATTGTAAT
>MU226626.1:1097365-1143503 GCA_018584345.1 Thuja plicata
CTTCATCAAGAAGTCCTCAATGTTGGTGAATGAGTCAGGTGCCAAGGAGGTGAACTCTGCATCTATCTAGAGAATCCTGAACTGATCCATGGTGCCAAACAAGGTGGAGAACTTGTCCCACATATCCTTGGGTGTAGTCAGGCCATCCAGGTGGAATAACAACCCATCTGAAACGTTCATGGCAATGAGGCCCATTGCCTCATCCATCCTGTTTCTGTGCATAATTGCCTCATAAGGCCTCTGAAAAACTGGCTGAGCCGCATCCATGCAGGACCATAAACCTCATGACATGAGGAGTCTGGTCATGTGTGGCTTCCTTGTGTGGTAGTTGTGAGGTGTCAGTCGAGCCACAGAGGGGTCCGACATTGAAAGAAGAATAAGACGGAAGTAGAAGGGTCTTTCTGAATGAAATGACAGAAAGTAAAATGCACCCCCCCACAATGTATAATCCTATCCCTTGTGCACCTCAAATAAACAACTACTGAAAGCACAGAAAAAAATGAGAGAAAAACCTGAGTTCCAGAAGCCGAACAGGAGCACAAACAAAGGCATGACTTTGACTGCAAAAATTGGCAACCAAATGGTAAAATCAAAAAATGAGACCTACACCAATGTGTCTTTCTTGGAAAGACCTTTCCGATGATATAAGATACTTGTGTTTTCGAGTTCGTTTGCTCAAGTTACGAGCAAAAAACCAACAGGACCCTCAAAGTGCATGTTCGCTGGAAAAAACCAAACCCTGCTTTAAAATTGATGGCCATTTGGCCGTCGGCTGACGTCCTGGTGACGTCATTTGATGTCACTGTCAAGGTTGGGCGGTGGTCGAGCGGCGGCCGTGCGCGGGTGGTGACTCGGCGGAGGGAGGGCGGAGCTGAGCGGAGGGAGGGCGGCGGGAGGTCGCCGGTGGCGGTCCGGTGGTGCGCCGGTGCCTCTGCTGGCAGCGGTGGCCCTCCGGAGGCGCACGGGTGGCACGATACTGATTGAAATGGAGTCATTTTTTTTTAAACGCAAAAAATATTTTAAAAAATGATTTTTTTTTAAATTTTTCTCTCCTTTTGCGTGTCCGTACGACCCTAGTAGGCCAAAAAAATTTCCCTGAGGGCACAGTAACCAAAATGGTTGAAATTTATATGTATGTTGACTCTCCCAGACCTTTTGAACGCAATGGCAGAGTCTGTTTTGGCTCAAACAGCTCCAAAAAATAGCGCCTCCTTAGAAATCACAAAAAAACCCCAGAGAGGCTATGACTGACGTCTTCGAATCGCGGCTTCAAAACACCTTCAAACCAGACAACAGTAGGGCAGCTCTGATACCATGTAGAAGTTGATAAATCCAACTTCACAGCTTGCCAAGAACACCTGCATGCAAGATACCTGTTGCAAAGATGGAAGCCAACAACAGAAAAAGCAGAAACCCTTCTATGCTCAAAAGGTGAGAGCTCAAAAATGTATTCGAAGAGTATATAAAAAATAAATACAAGCATTTGACCTTAAAGGTGAATGAAACCCTAAAAACATAAAAGCTAGGTTGCGCAATATAATTAATATAAAGTATTAATTATATGCACCTAAGAGATAGCTTAAGAAAAAAAGAGTAAGAACAAGTGATTACTCTAACAAGTTGAATCTACATAAGGATGTAAATGCATTTTGAACAGTCTGAACAAATAGTACATTATTGGTTGATTACATCTTGAAATGAAGATTTTTTTCATGTTGCCTTATGTTTGTGCTTTCAGGGCCAAAGATCTCATCAATGGGAAGTTGAAGAAAAATAAATCTCTTGTTGTCACTAAAGGTGAAACTCGCTTTTGTGGCTTTGAATTGCATAAAAAAGACTCAATTTGTCTTGACATTGATGAAATATTTATGTTTTATAGAGTAGAAAAGATAATACATTGGAGGTTAGAGGCAACGAAGGTAGGACGATATCTAACATCCTAAGCTATCCTCTCACTCAGGGATGATTTGTGGCATGAGAAGCACCCTATTTGTGTCCTTTAAGAAAAGAATGAGTTTGGCATCATGTTCTTTCATTCAAGGAGCAAGGGGGGGAGAGATTTACTGTGGGTACACTTGATGTATTCACATTTGGTTAATGACTTGTTTAGCACTTGAGGAGACATTAGACACACTTGAAGGAGATGTGCACTTTTGGAGGAAACATGTCTCATGTTTAGATGCCTAGTTGGTAATTTGTATAATAGAGGAGGGATTATTAACACAATACTTTAGGAGGCATTAGATACACTCAGAGGAGATGTGTACTTTCAAAGGAAAGATGTCTCATGTGCAACACTAGAGGAAGCATTATATACACTTAGAAGAGATGTCCAATTTTTAAGGAAATGTGTCTCATTGTGGAAGGTGGGAACACTTTTATGCTCTCTCATGTTGTGCAGATGATTTCAAGTCCTATAGTTAGGAGATCCACTGATGTATTTAGTTCAATGATTCCTAGGTGAGCGAGGAGGATTGGTGAAGGCACTTCATAAAAGTCTCCAGAAAGGTTGGATTCAAAACCCTGGTAATGTTCCACTCTTGTTTGAATTAATTAAATAAAGGGGGGAATTTTATAGTTTTTACATCAATAGTTAGTTTTAGATTATTAGATGAAAAATTTGGGTAGGTTAGTTTGGTTAGTTACATTCCCATAGGAAGCTATTCAAGATAAAAACAAGTCTTTAAAAATATAGTTGTGAAGATACATAAATCAATCTAGTTGAATCATTAAATAATAATTAATATATTTTATATTTGATCTATAATATGGTTTAGTTTTTTCAGTTGTTCCTTCTTCAAATCTAATTTAGAGGATGAGTTTGTTTCACACTAGATGCAAATGCAAAGTAAAAGTTTGTAATGTGATTATTGACGGTGGTAATGCTGGCAATTATGTGTCAGAATAAATGTTTGATAAGTTGAAGTTAGAGAGGAGGAGACATCCACATCCATACTAGATTGCGTGGTTGTAGGATGGCCATAGGGTTTTACTTAATGAGCAGTGTTTGATAAACTTTAAATTGGGAACTACCATGATGATGTACTTTGAGACATCAAGTCTATGGATGTTTGTTACATTTTTCTAGGGAGGTCATGGTAATTTGATTGTCATGCAGTATGTGATGGATATGCAAACGCTTATCCATTTAGCCCCACAAGTTGAAGCCCCTAAAGGAAGAAGAATAAAATGTATGCACTGATACGAGAATTTTTTTGGTTAATGACATCAAAGAGTTAGTGAAAGAAAATGAGGGTGAAGAAGATTACAAATAATGTGAATGCATTAGTCTAGCTTGCATTAAAACCACCAAGATCACTAGTTCTAGCAGAAAATGATGAGGTAAAATCTAATTCTTGTAATGAGAAGGATAATATTGGGATGGAAAAGGATATTACAATAATAAATCCTTTAGAAGACAAGAGTGTAGTTGGAAGTGAAGAAGAAGATGAAAGAGAGAGCAAGGGGTTCCCTAATGGTTACTTATTTAATATCAATGAAGATGAAGATCTATTGCAAGAGGAGGTAAGAAAGACTTATAGTTCAGTGCAAATTCAAATTGATGAATTTCATCGTGTTTATGCTAACAATAATTTCAATGTTGAGAAGGATGAGTTTATAGTAGAAACATGTCTTTCTGAAGACAAGGAAAATACAAAACACTATGTTCTAGTTGATGTTGATAATGGAAATGATGTTTTAGAAGTACAAAGGGTAATCCATTATATTTATGTGGAAGAAGTGAATACCTATAACTTCTGAGAATTTGACCATGCAACGTTGTTCGAGCTAGATTACATTGAAAGTGGAAGAAACAAAAGAAGGGTGACAGAAGGAAGACACATAAAGGTGAAGACTAAGGTAAAGAAGAGTGTGAAATTAAAAAAGGAAATAATGGTGGATTTGACGCTAGCATATGGTGTTCAGAATTTCATGGGCTTCCCTCCTAAAACATTTCTTCTTACCTAGGGTATCTAATCCAAGAGAATATAGGGTGTAAGAGAAATATTGTATCCTAGAGAGAGAGGGGGTGGACATAAAAGGGAGAGAGAGAAAAAGGATGGAAAAAGGGGGAGAGAAAAAAAATATATTAAAAGAGAGAATAAATAAATAAAATATCATAAAGTTACTTTTTGTAACTTATCAAATAATAAATGTTTATTTAGTTATCATAAAGTTACTTTCTATTATTTTTCATTTAATAAAGTTCATAGGATCATATTAGGTACCATTCTAGAAGATAGATCATATCTCATTATTTAATATTTTCTCTATGTGCTTATTATATTGCATCATGCATTTAATGTTGTATCAAAGGTATTTGTACCTACCTCCTCAACTCTTGCCTATATAAGCATGGCATATAAACATTTGTAATCATCCTAAAGCATTATCAATAAAAAATATTATATTTTTATTTCACTCTTTATGTTATGTGTTTTAATTTGTAAGGGGGGTGTATGTGTTGAGTATGTAAGGGTGGAGTGACCCTTCGTTACCCTGCCTCCCTCTCTCTCCCCTCCATAGGTTTCTCCCTCACTCCCTCTCCACCTCTATACCTCTCCATCCATATATTATTACCCCACTCTCTCTATCCACTTCTCTCTCTCTCTCTCTCTCTCTCTCTCTCTCTCTCTCTCTCTCTCTCTCTCTCTCTCTCNCCCTCTCTCTCTCTCTCTCTCTCTCTCTCTCTCTCTCTCTCTCTCTCTCTCTCTCTCTCTCTCCCTCCCTATGAAGGTGTTACCTATTGTTTTCAAAAATTTGAATTAGCTCTTTTTAAGTCGTTAATATTCCTCATCACAACCTTTTTGCATCCAAGTTTTTTGAATTTAACAATCGGTTGATCAACCCTTTTCTCTAAGTGCCAAATTTTGTTTATGTCTAAAGGGAACCACCCCTTACTTTACCGCTCTATCACCATTTATTTTAAGTATCTCTCTATTTATTTTTGGTTTGAAATTTTTCCCATTGTCTTCTTGTTCTTAGCTCCTTGTTCCACCCGACACCTGATCTCTCATAGTGTTAAGTCAATGGGTTCCTCACTAGTCATGTATATCTTGATCGCACTTTGTTGGTCCTTTTACACACACTTCTATTGTTCCATGATTCTCAAAGGACATAATAGTCTGATGCTCCAATAGCAGCAGCCTTGTGAGCGGTGATTAGTGCAATGACATTAGAAAGTACCAATTTTAATGCCTGATTGACGAGACATTAATTAAAAAGCTTTTATTTTAAGTTTCAAAGTAGTATTGTAGCTGTTGAAGTGAAGGTATTAATTACTCTAGGCGTAAATATGTATGTCACCTTTATGATCATTTTCATTTGATAATTTTGGCAAAGTTGAAGGAACACACGAAGGAGAAATCAAAAAAATAGGTTTGAAACGAGAATCCTTTGTGTTTACACTTTTTGAGAATTTCTATTTTCCCTTGTTTTTGATGAAAGAGTGAAAGAGGGGTTGTTAAACTGGCATTCATGAGCATTTTTTCTTGTTGTAATTATCCTCCCTTACGCTCCTTTAATCCATACCTTATGTTAGAAACCTTAGCTCTATGTCCTATTCCTATGGTTCCCAAAACTTCTAAACATATTGAAAGCAAGTTGGATTATATTAAAGACATAAAGGTGGGGTAATTAACAATGCATGATATAAATAGAAGGTTGTGACACCCAATGAGTTCCACCATTTCCCAAAAAATTGTAGAGTCATCTTTGTCTCAAGTTGGGGGTTATCCTGGCGTCGTTGCATGTCCAGAATTGGTCTTCACTTGTGGACAACATTACCATCCTGACTCTCATGAGATTTGCAGTGTTGACCAGACCTCAAAAGTCAAAATTGATGCAAGTAGTGTCTCCCTTGTACTACACATCCATGATAGGGAAGATGAGGTAGATATGTCTATGCAGTCAGGGATGGATTTTTCCTTCACCAGGTAGATTGGTGTCTTAGTACGATTGTCCAACATTGGTTGAAAATTCCCCAGCAAGGAAAATCTAAATCCCCCCTGAGATGAAAACATAATTGTTCTGAGAAGAAATCATGGATATTGTTGTCTTGTTATATCACGTAGTTGGAAGATCTTATGTTGAATACTTCGAAGAGTGGATGTGCTTGTTTGTTCTTACTGTCTGTGATGATAAAAATCAGGTCAAGTGGGATACATTGATAAGTGATGCATTGCATGAGCACTTGTAAAATTTGAAAAAGAAAGGTAGTTTCACTTATCCTCAGCACTATTTTATGTACTTTCTACCAATAGACCTCTTATCCAGGCTTGAGGCAGGAAGGTAGCATCACAAAGGGTGTCCCTATTTATAATTGTTTCCCTCAATTATAGAAAGAATAAGGTATGAAAATATTTTCCCACATCCATGATGTTTTCTTTATGACAATCACAAGATTCATTGAGGGATGTCCTTAAAATATATTTTCTCATGAAGCCCAAGCCTTGGTGAAGAACTATGGTAGATTTTATATTTAGTTCAAGAGATTTTTGTATTCAAGGGTCAGAAGATATGAGAAGGTACCCAGGTATGCCTCAGATTATCTTGTTTTCTTGGAGCTCTGTTGCAAGGTGGGATTTGTAAATATTAAGTATGTTAAGATGAAGAAGGGATACTCTTTTCCCATGGGTTTGTCCCATTTTTCATGCAAAACTAATGAATATTCAAAGTTTGGTGATAAATTTCTAGTTGAGTTATGTTTCCTCTCTCTGCCCGTGAGGACCAATTTTGATAGTAAGGGATAAGTTAAGAAAAAAATGTATGGGTCTACCTAATATGTCTATGTACCAAAATTAGAAGACTTTTGGGAAGATTGTGTTGACAAAAAAGAAGTTTTAAAAAGAGGCTCTATGAGGTTGACCTTAGATCAAATGATTGTTTTTTATTTTGTTTCCTCATTTCCTGAAGGTGTTGAAGATGATGGAACTTCTATGATCGATGATTCATATTAGAATGTTGTTCTTCCTTCTTTTTAATGGCCAAAAAATGATGAAGAAATATATATCAATCGTAGAACTACTCAAGTTCTAAAAATTAATAAATGTATGGTGGTGTAATAAGATCAAGTCTCATCCTAGTTCTTCATCACACATAGGGACACCCAAAGAAACAAGTGTAGATTCACAAACACCTCAAGCACACCCAAGAACCTAACACCACAAGCTAGAACTTATAAGGAATATTCACAATCAGGTGGAGATAATGACCCCTCAGACAAGAATCAGAAGTGAAAATATGTATGTGAAGTGAGTATCATAACATTGTCCAAGAAGAAGAGAACACTTTTGCAAGAAAATTCAAGTGATGAGGATTCACAGTTCTTGAATCAACTAGGGGATAAAATCCCTATAATCTATTTAATAAATGAATATCCACAAAACCCTTGATCTAATGATTCTGCACTGTCATCTAATCTTGATGCTAATAATTTATCAGTCCAAGCTCCCACAAGTACCTTTCCCACTCCTTGACTTAAAAAGGTCATTGAGAAGAAGAAACAGTATTCTCCAAGTATGGATACTAAGCTTGATAGAGTTGCACACTTGCTGGTTGAAACTCCTCAGCCTAAGAAGGCAAGGTAGATGGATAGAATGGTAATAGATCCCCAAAATAAACACCATGTGCTAGAAATTATCGACCCTAATGTGGATAAAAATGAACATGAAATCACAGAGGGGGAATTTAATGTAATTAGAATTGATATGGGGTCTTCAAGTACCGATGGAAACATATACCATCCTAAGTTCTATATCTTTGTGTTATCTAAAAGAACTAAATCCATTGAAAAAGAAGAGTCGAGAGCTTTCTCAGTGTCTAGATACTCTATTTTCTTCCATTTGATATGCCTTACCTATGGATAGTATTCCAACTAGTCTATCTTCAAGCGTATCTATCATAGAACTTATCGACTCAGATAAGTAATAATTTGTCAAGAGATTTTAGGTGATTGCTAAAGTGGTGTATGATTGATCAATTCAAATGATCATAAAAGGATCGTCTCTCATCGAGCATGACTTAAGGAACTATGATACACTCAAGGAGATGACCAATCTTCATAGAACTGAGTTGTAGAAGGTGAAAAATGATGCTAGTAGGTTATGTATTGCCTTCCTAGAGATCCAAGAAATAGATGAATTGTCACCTTCTATCTTAACTTCTGAAGATATTATCTATAATCCCGACCCCAATGATATCATCCTATGGGTAGAATTGTTGGACTGGAAGCACCCTGTTACAAAATAATTCCAATATAATCTTACATCATCAATTATTAAAAAATATGAGCATGATCTGAGAAGTCACTTCTCCACAATGGGCATAAATATCTTTGAGGATGATGGGAGAAAAATAGCAAAAATAGATATTGTGAAAAATTCTTTCTATCAAAAGGTTAAAGATGATCTCTCTGCAAATAAAGCTAATTTCAGGTCTCTTGATCGAGTGAAGAATGTAATTGCATTGCTATAATCTATTAATGATTAGGTAAAGGATATCTCATGGGAGATAGAAGAGGTTGGTAAAAATGTAAAGAAATAGACGATAAGTGTTGGGGCTACATTTGAACCTACTGAGAAAGTAATATCAACAATCCTTGTTAAATTCTAGGCATATAAGAAAAAGATAAACCCAATAGATCCAAATTGATACAGTGGATGCAACAACATGGGTACAACAAGAGTTAGAAGAGTTGGAGGATCTTGAAGAATAATAAGTGGACATTGATGAAGAGATTAGTTAATTAATGTTATCTAGTTGTTCAATTTCATGATTTTTATGCCTAAAAAACTATAGAATTTGGAGGGTCATCTTTATTTTATTCTATTTTTATTTTAAATACTTTTAAAACTGTAATTAATCTTTGGGGTGGTTATCTTCAAGAAACCGTCAGTTACCAAAGTCAATCTTGAAAATAAATGCTTATATATAGTTGATTATTTATGTGTGTAGGGGTTAGAAAATATTATCTCTGAGAAGGCTTTAATGAAAGATAGTATCGTAAAGTAATTGTTTGTGAATTGTGAACTGAGTGCTACAGTTTATGGAATTCTTTTCTTCCTATGTTGAATGGTGATTACCATAGGATGCTATCATCTATTTGTTGATTTATAATTTCAGTTATTTGATTGTTGTTTCATTATACAACTTCGTGTGGAATTGGAATGGCAATTTGTAGATGTTGAATGATTTAAGAGGTTAAGGAAACTTTGTGTTCCATTATTTTATCAAATTATGGTTATTTATTGCCTTTCAAAGAAATATCTGGTTAAAATTTCCATACCTTACTTGTTTTTTGGTCAAAATCATTAGAAGGTAGCTACATCTTCTAAATTAAGCAGAGAGAAGGTGTATAAGGTCATCACACCTATCTCAATTATTGATTTAGATTTCCACTTGGTGGGCACAGTATATTGTAAGAGTTAAGTTGTAAAAAATTATAACCAATACAAGGTCTCTCACCTCTATCTCCCCCTCCAAGTACCTCACCTTTGTATCTATCCCTCTCTAGTTCTCTCCTTCCCTCTCCACTTCTCTCTTTGTCATGCCTACACATATCCCTTTATGTACTCTCTCATCTTCTCTCTTTCCCCTCATCTCTCTCTCTCCCATCCTTTGATTCCCTCACTCCATCAATCTCTAGATCTCCATCCATCGATTCTTACTCCTCTTTCTCTCTTTCTTCCTTTGTGTGTCTTTTTCTTCCTCCCTCCCATCTTTAGATAATTAGATCTATCTCTACTTTATAATGTATAGAGTTTAGGGTATATAAATTGTTTTGGGTATAGGATTTTTGGAATAGGGTGTATGGTATAGGATTGATGATTGAGGATAATAGTATAGGTTTTTGGGTACAATATATATAGTACAAGGTTTAGAGTAAATAGGGTTTAGGGAATTTCCTGTGTATAATTAACTCTATCTCTCCCTCTACTTCTCTTTTCTCTCTCTAATATTTTTCTCTCTCACCTCTCTATGTATTTCCCCACCTTTCTCCCTCTCTTTTTTATTTCCCCCTCCCTCCCTACTCCTATATCTATCTCCCTCCCCCACTCTCTATTATTCTCTCATTTTCACTTATTCTCTTTCAATTATTGAGGTTGTCACCTCTCCCTTCCACCCTTTATCTCCCCTCTATAGTTTTCATCATTCCTTCCTCTCTTCCCATCTACCTCTGCATACATGTCTCATTATCCAACACTCTTTCTCCCTCTATCTATCTCACCCCTCTCTCACCATCTAGGTATCTAACCTCTTTTTCCCCTATAGGTCTCTCACCTATCTATTTATACCCTCTGTATTTATCTCCCTCCCTCTCCACCTCTCTCACCCTCCCCCTTACCCAAGATACCCCTTATGAACTCTCTCTTTATCTTTTCTCTCCCCTCACCTCTATATCTCATTATTCTCTAGATATTAGAATCCCTCCATATCTACCTCTCCCTCCATCCTCTCTCACTTCTCTCTGTCTCTCTTTGTTATTTTATCTCTCTTCTCCCTCACTCCCCTTTGTATCTCTCTTACTTCCTTTCTTTCACTCTCCTCTAAATATCCCCCTCTCTACTTAATTACCTCTCTCTATAGGTTTCTCTATCCCCCTCTTGGATTCTCATGTCTATGTATGCCCCCTCTCCATTTCTCTTCCTCCCTCTCCTCCTCATTCTCCCTCCCCCTTCCCTCTCTCCTCCTCTTCTCTCTCTTTTCACCACTTTATCTCTCCCTCTCCCTCTATGTATATTTTTTAGGGTGCAATATTGATGGTACAAGGTTTAGGGTAAATAAGGTTGAGGGTATTTCCTTTTTTGATACTTCCCTCTATCTCTCCCTCTTCCTCCCTCTCTTCTAAATCATCTCACTTGGTCTCTTCTTCTTGTTCTCCCTCTCTCCTTGTTTGTCTACACCTCCCTCCTTGAACCTCCCATCTCACCTTTCTCTCCCCCTCTAGGTATCTCACATGTCTTCTCTTCTATCTTTTCTATCCCCATGTCTCTCATTCCCTCCATGTTTACCTCTCCCTCCATATATTCTCACTCCTCTATCACTATTTTTTTTGCCTCTTAGCTTCTCCCTTTGTTCCCTCTCTAGGTTTATTCCTCCCTTTTTCCTCTCCCCTCTCTATCTCTCCCTCCCTAGTTACCCCCATCTCTCTCTCCACCCCCACCCCTCACTCTCTCAAATTCTATCTCTCTCCATTGTCTATAACATCATCTTTCCCTCCCACCCTCTCCCTCTCCCCCCTCTCTAGGTTTCTCTTTCCCTCCCACTCCATCTCTCTACCTCTTCATCCATATCTCATTTCCCACCTCTCTCTATCCCCCTTTATCTTTCCACCCCCACACTCCATCTGGGTATAAGATATAGGATATACAGTATAGGGTATAGGTTTTATGGTATTGGTATAAATCTTAGGGTACAAGATCGATGGTATAGGTTTCAGGATGCATAGGGTACATGGTTTAGGGCATTGTTCTTTCTTCCTCTCTTATTCTCTCTCTTCATTGTCTAGGTTGCCACTTCTATCCATTAGTATATCTTCAAATGTTATTATGTCTCTCTTTCATCTTACCCCTCTCTCTTTCTGAGCTTCTCTCTCATTTTCTTCTCTTTCTCCCTCACATCTCCACCTCTCCCCTATCTAGGTCTCTAAATCACTCCCCGCTACCTCTCCCTCCTTCCCTCCTTATCACTTTCTTTCTCTTTGTTCTTATATCCTCTTCTCTCTCCCTCCTCTCTTTATTCCACCACCCCTCTCCTCTTTTATCCCCCTCTATTTATAGAACCTCTCTATGCAAATAGGTCTCTCACCTCTTTATTTTACCTCTCTCTAGTTATCTCTCCCCCATTACACCTCTCCCTTAATGAACTCTCTCATCTCACCTCTATATCTCCTCCTTCCCTAGGTCCCTCACTCCCTCTGCCTTATTCTCTAAAACCTATATTATATAGTCTAGGAAGAGTGATGACCTTGAGAGGGGAGGGAGGGAGAAGAGGAGAGACAAAAAAAAGAGAGAGGATTAAGAAGGGATAGGAGTGAGGTAGCTAGGGAAGGAAGAGATAGAGAAGTGAAGGAAGAGAGAAGATGAGAGTTCATAAAGGGAGAGGGGTAAGGGGGTATGGGTGAGATACCAATAGAGAGAGAGGTGGGTAATGATACATAAATGGAGAGGTAGAGAGGTAGAGATGGAGGAATGGAGAAACCTAGAGAGAGAGGGGAGAGGGTGGGTGGAAGGGAGAGGTGATGGAATAAAAAAAGGTTACATAGAATAAGAGAGAGACATATAAAGAGAGATGGAGAGAGAGAGGTATCAATATGGGTAATACCCTCAACCCTATGTACCCTAAACCATATACCATCGATCTTGTACCATAAACCCTATACTCTCAACCTTGTACCCTAAGCTCTATATCCTACACCATATTACTTAGACCTTATTATAAGGGACGGAGAGGTGATGAGGTAGAGAAAGGATTGAGAGAGATGATGAGAGAGAGGGAGAGAAGAATAAAGAGAAAGATATGGCTAAGAAGGCAGGGAGAGAGAGGTAGACAAGGATTGATTAAATGACCTATAGAGGAGAGAGATAGAGAGTTAAACGAGAGAGAATAAAATTAGAGATAAGTTTGCAGAGAAAGGAAGAGGGGTAAGGAGGTAGAGAGAGGTAGAATAACTAGAGAGGAGAGAGATACAGAAGTGAGAGACCTGGGACATAAGGAGAGACAAATGAGATATAAGGTAAGAGAGATAGAGGGAGAGAGAGGTGGTTAATGAGATAGGAAGGGATAATTTGAGAGGTAGAGAGGTAAAGATGGGAGGAGAGAGGATGGTAGGAAGAAGTAGTTATAGAGAGAATGAAGAGAGTAGAGAGAAATAATATGAGAGGGAGAGAGAAGAGAGAGCAAGGGAGGGAAGGAGGGAAGGAGGGAGGGAGGCGATACATAGAGATGGGAGATAGAGATGAGATCAGAAATAATAAATGAAGAGGTATAAGTATAGAGTTTGGAAGAGGTAAAGAGAGTGAGAGAATATTGATATGAGCATGTTGATTACTAAAATTTTACTAAATATATAAAATTTATATAATCTTCTAAAATCTAGAACCTACATTCTAACTCCTAGATATTTGAAACCACGCTTAAACATCCTAACAATAGATACATAAAATATAAAATAAAGTATAAGAAAGGAAAAATACATATCGAAATGTGACTTGTACTTAAATGTTATATTTCATGTATATATTCTTGTTAAGAGGTTGGGTTTGACTTGAGTTTGAAACATTGGATCAAAGTGAGGGAGAGAGAGAAAGAGAAAGCCAATTTTATAATGCAAAACTTTTGGCGCTCATCATATTTGGTGCATACCAAATAGGCTTGGCACTCCAAGCCTATTAGTGCACATAAAATATGGTGCACGCCAAACTAATTAGTGGGGGCCAAAATATAAAGTGAAAATTTTTTGTCCCCCATCTTGGTCCACATACCCACTAAACATTTGGTATCTCTTCACTTAATTTTGTTGCAATCGATGTTAGGGGTGAAGGAAGTTGTCCTTGGAGAATATTGAGGAGTCCTCCTTCCTTTCACTTCTTTCCTTTGATAATTTTTAGCTCTCTCTCTCTCTCTCTCTCTCTCTCTCTCTCTCTCTCTCTCTCTCTAACAAATTTATTTTTATTNTTTTTCGCTCTCTCTCTCTCTCTCTCTCTCTCTCTCTCTCTCTCTCTCTCTCTCTAACAAATTTATTTTTATTCCATTGTAGTTGTGCATGGGTACCTAATGTTTCCTTGTTATCGAGACACACATATCATCACATATTACATAATAATCTCCCTAAGTTATACTTAAGGGTGTTGGTGTTGGCTTAGGTTTACCTATGCTTCTAATATTTTACATTATACTATTTATTAGCTAGCACAATGCTTAAATTTTTAAATTTTTGGTGGAGGTAGTTGCTTGCAGTTTTTAATGCACCTTGTTATATATTCAAGGTGTTTGTACATTATGTATAATCTGAATCCAATATTCACTCTAGGTGAAATAAAATCTTGTTTTGTTGCTTCTCTTTGTTATCATGAAGGTTTTGTTTGGTTTGAAAATCAAGTTTCTAGGTGTGTCAACAATCAATACACACTATGTGTTGATACTACAATAAAATCTAGTGGTAATCTAAAAGGTTTTCTTTTGACCTTTATAGTAAGTTCATAATTTGATATTGTAAATATCTTAACCATTTTTAATACAATACTTTTCTTCAACAAAATAGTGTATAGTTTAATTGGTGGATATGGTGGAGTAAGGCATTGAAAACTCACTCACCAAGTTATATGTTAGTACTAGTCAAAATAAAGGGCAAGCTCTCGATAATTTTAATAGAATAATATTCTCTGATTAAGACAACTTAATTAACAAAAATGTAGATCTCTTAACATCTTAAAGTGCAATAGTTATTTTTCGATCCTAACAATAATGGTGACAATAAATTACTCTCTAACCCTACTATAGACACCTTAAAATGTACTCATTTAATTAAATAAATGTTTTTATTTATTTTACCATGCTTCCTCTATTAGTTCAGTAAATATTTTAATTTGTTCCTTAGCCTCTTCCTCTATTATTTAAATAAATATTTTTATTTATTTATTTAATTTATCTTTCTATTCTCTCTTATGGCTAAAATAAATATTTATTTATCTAATTATCATAAATCTCACTTTTTCTATTATTAATTAAAATAAATATTCTTATTCATTTAATTAATTCATTATCCTCTTGTTTTTAATCCTAGCCCTCCATCTTGTTCACATGGATCATAATCTAAATTCTTAGTCAAATGATCAACGTCTCATGTCTCTTCATTCCCCTTTTCTCTCTCCTCTCTGCATGTTTAGGTGCATTGAATTCAAAGATGTGTTACCAAAAGTCAATATCTTATTCACTCTTCATTCACCTTTTAATCTTAATTTTTTCATCTCTTAACTTCTAAATCTTAATCCTTAACTTTTTCGTAGGCTACTACAAAAGAGGATGTTCCCTCTTATTTGGCCTAACAACAATGGGAGTAATCTTGCTTGAATGTTATCATTCTACTATCTTGCTATCACACTTGCATTATCAATCAACCACATTCCATTTCTGTACGTTATCTTGCACTAGTGCTTAATGTTGTGAGAAAATAATATTATGTAAAATATATTGAAGGATAGGAGAAAAATGCAATCAAGCTTACACATGTATGAGGTATATCTTGTTTATTTGTTTTCTTGTGCTTGATTTAGATTTTTATTAGTTTTCTTGATTTGTTTGTATATTTTAGGCTTGTGGTTGAGTTATTTAGGGATTTACAATAAGGTCACATTTTGACTTACACACCTAGAAGTGGTAGGCTCTCCATCATCCTCTTGTGATGGAGATGTAACTTTGAGACAACGATGGTGGCTCAACAGAGGAAGAACGTGAATCAATGGATGAAAGCTTCAATGTTCATGTTGTTTGGGCGCCTACTTGCGCTGACCACAGATATGGTTGGATGCATGAAGACACTTAGGAGGAAAATTTTGTTGAGGAGATGAAATCCCCATTGTCAAATTTTCTTCTTTTTTCTTCTGTTGACAGATTTGCATTAAGTATTGTTGAGGATGGATTTTCTAATACTATTCTTTCTGAGAAAGATGTGTGGATGAATGATTACACGGAAGAGAAGGATGAACTTCTTCCTGGTATTGTTTTTAAGGATTATAGTAATGCATAGGGGTGTGACGTTGTTGGGCAAATGATGTAGGAGCATCCTGGGTGTAAGAACAATCTTGCATCACCCAAAAATATTTTTCTGGTTTCTTTTCAATAAGGGCTATTTTGTGTAGAGTTGGTATTTATGGATATTTACTAGTTTTAGTAAGTTTTCCGTTTGATCTCAGAATGTTCAATTTTCTTCCCTCGAGGTTCACTTTGATTGTATCAGCCTTCCAATAAAGTTTCATTGCCAGATCAAGTCTAGTTTTGCAGATGTTGAATATTTTTGGTATTGGTAGCAGGGTACAAAAACTTTGAACTCAGTTTTGAAGGCTTTAGAGGCTCTGTATGGGGTTGAAACCTTGGTTGACTGGAGCTTGCGCAAGTCAAGCATTGTAGAGAACTCCGTGACATTTCTAAAATGAGGATATGGAAGCCCATTGGGTCAACGGGTGATGAGTTATGGTCTCTGAAAGTTGTGCTACCTGAACTTGAAAAAGTTAAAGTTTCGTCAAAATTTCTTTTTGAGTTCCAAAGTTGTTTGGGCCTATTCTAATATAATAAAAATGAATAATAATATCTTAGGGATGGTCGGCCTCAAACTTTAGGGTTTAATTTCTAGAATCTTCTTGAGCAGTTAAAATTGCCTATATATTGAAGGCACGTAGGGTTGTCTAGGGCAGTTCTAGGTTATGCATATGGTGGCTCTATCTTGCAGAATATTGTAATAAATGCCCATGTGGTTGTGCATGTTGCATTTTTGAATGTGCATGTTATATTTTTTAATATTGTAGTTTCATTTTATCTTGGATAATAGAAAGTCCATTTCCTGTCTTTGCAAATCGTTGTTATTCTCAATTTTACTGTGTGATTGTGTTAATAAGGGGAGCACCCTTCATCAAGTGGTATCAGAGGAGTTCCTAAGTGCATAGATAGGTCGCTGACTATGAGGCAATTTGCACCAGGACTGTGGTTGTGGGTTTGAGTGATAAAAGCTAAAATGCCTCGACGAAGAAACTGTGGCGGGAGAGTTGTAGGTGTGACAGAAGAGGGTTTTAGAGTCCTCCAGAGACAAGTGCAAGCATTGCAAGAGGAGCTGCATAGGGGAATGAATATTTTGGTTAGAGATGAAAGTGAAGAGGAATTCAAAGAAGAAGGAAAAGGTGACCAGGAAGCACCAGAAGCGCGTATAGATCATGAACATGATAGGCTTTTGAGGGCCATTTCCAAGATTGGAAAGAGACCCAAGATTGAAGTTCCCACATGTTCAGGAAATCTTAACCCAGAGGAGCTGATTGACTAGATCAATGGGCTAGAAGAATATTTTGAGTATGAAGATGTCGAAGATCTAGATCGGGTCAAATTTGTGAAGGCCAAACTAAAGGGCCATGCAAAAATTTGGTGGCAGGAGATTCAGCTGGAGAGGAATAGAAGAGGAAAGGAGAAAATCACAAGATGGGACAAAATGGTGGAAAAGTTGAAGAGACAGTTTATTCTCATTGATTATGAGCTTGATCTTCTAAGGAAAATGAAAGGGTTGAAACAAGCGGGAAAATATGTGCAGGAGTATACATAAGAGTTCTACTAAGTCCTCATTATAACAAATCATGTAGAACCTGAGAAGGAAAAGGTTGCCCATTATCTTTATGGATTGCGGCCAAGTATTCAAGATGAGTTGAGTTTGGTTAGAATGACCATCATTGAAGATGCATACCAATTTTCCTTAAGGGTGGAAGAGAAGATGAACAAGAAGTTTGAAAGCAAGCAAGGTGGAAGAGATCGTGGTGGAAGATCCGGTGGATGGTCTTATGAAGGCCAAAATGAAGATCAGAAAAAGAATGATGAGTCAAGTAGCAGTCAGAATCAGAGGGGAAATAATTACAATCATTACCATGATCAAAATAATAGGGATCAAAGAGGAAGAGGAAGAAGAAAAGGACCAGGAAGAGAAGGTTTTCGTGGGACATGTTTCCATTGTGGAGAAGAAGGACATCGAGCCTATGAATTCCCACAGC
The DNA here is from genome assembly GCA_018584345.1 of Thuja plicata. NCBI lineage: Eukaryota > Viridiplantae > Streptophyta > Pinopsida > Cupressales > Cupressaceae > Thuja > Thuja plicata. Next base: position 1,115,110 of record MU226626.1, read on the forward strand.
ATCAAGGAAGGACGGATAGGAGGAATGAAGGCCATGCACGAGTTGCACATGCAAATGAAGAAGCTCAATCAGAAAAATTAGATGATGCTAAGAGGGGAGAAACCCTAGTTGTTAGGAGGATCCTGATAAATGAAGAAAAGATCTCAGATCAGAGGAAGAGCCTATTTCGCACTAGATGCAAGTGCGAGGATAAGTGTTGTGATCTAATTATTTATGGTCAAAGCATTGATAATCTGGTATCAGAAGAAATCGTCACAAAGTTGAAGCTGAAAAAGGGAAAAAACACCCACGTCCATATAGAATTTCCTAGGTGCAGGATGACCACAAGGTCCTGGTCAATGAGTAGTGCTTAGTGAAGTTCAAGATTGGAAGTTATCGAGATGAGGTACTTTGCGATATCATTCCCATGGATGCATGTCATTTGTTGTTGGGAAGGCCTTGGCAGTTCAATAGGCATGCCATACATGATGGTCATCCTAATACTTATTCTTTGACAAAGGATGGAGTCTGACACAAGCTAAAGTCATTGAAGGAAACATGATAAAAGGTATGTAGTAATGCCAGAATATGTTTAGTTGATGGAAGAAAGTTCTTAGAAGGTATGAGACATGAGCATATGTGTTTTTCCCTAATTCCAAAAGTGGGTAAAGAAGAAGTAGAAGATGTACTTGCAGAAGTTGCAGACTTGGAGGAGTTTCAGGATATTGCTTCTGATAATGTACTTGATGGATTACCACCTGTAAGAAAGATCAGTCATCAAATGGACTTGATCCCAGGGGTCAGTTTTCCAAACAAGGCAGCCCATAGGATGACTCAACCAGAGAGTGAGGAATTGAATAGACAAGTGCATGAGTTATTGCAGAAGGGATTGATCCGAGAGATCTTGAGCCCAAGTGTTGTACCAGCGGTATTAACACCAAATAAAAATGGATAATGGAGAATGTGTAAAGATTCTTGGGCTATCAATAAGATCACTATCAAGTACATATTTCCCTTGCCAAGAATGGATGATATTATGGATTGTTTGAGTGGAGATGAGTATTTCACAAAGATCAATCTAAAGAGTGGATATCACAAAATCAGGATCAGAGAAGGATATGAATGGAAGATAGACTTCAAGACAAAGGAGGGCTTGTATGAGTGGTTAGTCATGCCTTTTGGGTTAACCAATGCACTGAGTACATTCATGCGGCTCATGAATGAAGTACTGAAAGAATTTCTGGGTAAGTTTGTTATTGTTTACCTGGATGATATTTTGATCTTCATTAAGACATTGGAAAAACATATGATGCATATTCATAAGGTCTTTGAGAGGTTAAAGGAAGAGAAGTTGCTGGTTAATTTGAAGAAATGTAGTTTTGTGAAGGAGTTAGTGTATCTGGAATTTGTAGTCTCAGCAGAAGGTCTAAAAATGGACCCAAAGAAGGTGCACGCTATCCTTGAATGACCTACCCCAAGGAGTGCTACTGAGGTAAGATCTTTTCATGGTTTGGCTAGCTTTTACAGAAATTTTATTCAAAGTCTCAGTAGTATCTGTGGACCCTTGACTGAAACAATGAGAGGGGATAGAAAAATGTTTAAGTGGACTGTAGGGGCAGATAAGAGTTTTGAATTGTTGAAAAGAAAAGTTACAAAATAGTATGTTTTAGCACTTCTAGATTATAACAAGGTGTTTCAAGTAGACGTGATGCTATTGGTAATGCTATTGGAGCAGTTTTGAGTCAGGAAGGTAAACCCATTACTTATTTTAGTGAGAATTTGAATGATGCCAAGAGAATATTTTGTTTATGATCAAGAGTTCTATGCTATAGTTCAGGCATTGAGGAAGTGGAAACATTGTATTTTTCCAAAAGAGTTTTTTTTATTTACTGATCATCAAGCTTTGGAATATTTGAATAGTCAAGGAAAGCTGAATCAAAGGCATTTGAAATGGGTTGATTTTTTGGAGAGTTACACTTTTTTTTTCAAACATAGGAGTGGGAAGTCTAATAGGGTTGCAGATGCCCGTAGCAAAAGATTGATTTTGCTGACAGAGATGAAGATTGAGGTTGTTGGGTTCAAGGAACTCAAGAGTTTGTATCCCAGAGATCCGGATTTTGGTGAAGCTTGGAAAGCTTGTAGATAACCGGTTACTCTAGATAGAACCAAATGGTTGGATTTCATAATTCAGGATGATATCTTGTTCAGAGGTAGCCAGTTGTGCATTCCAAAGAGTTCCATGAGGGAGAATCTAATCAAAGAAAAGCATAGTGGAGGATTGGCTGGACATTTTGGTTGAGATAAAACCATTTCTCTAGATAGTGAGAATTATTATTGGCCACAGTTGCAGCAGGAGTGACGCAAAATACAGGGTTATATCAGCCATTACCTGTACCAGAGAATCCATGGGAGGATATTAGTATGGACTTTGTTCTTGGCCTACCGAGAACTCAAAGAGGACATGATTCCATCTTTGTAGTGGTAGATAGGTTTTCAAAAATGACACATTTTATTCCTTGCAAGAAGACTAATGATGGTGTTCGTGTAGTAGAATTGTTTTTCAAGGAGGTGGTAAGACTACGTGGCTTACCAAAGAGCATAGTTTCAGATCGAGACACCAAGTTTGTTGGGTACATTTGGAGAACCTTGTGGAAAACATTGAAGACAAATTTAAAGTTCAGCTCAGCACACCATCCACAGACTGATGGACAGACAGAAGTTGTGAATAGGAGTTTGGGAAACCTGTTGAAATGTTTGGTTGGAGATAAACCAAAGGGATGGGATTTGGTTTTACCACAGGCAGAATTTGCATATAATAATTTTGTCAATAGGAGCACTGGTAAATCACCATTCCATATAGTGTATGGAAGTAGTCCTAGAAATGCATTAGAATCAAGAAAGTTGGACAAAGGAGAGACAAGTAGCGCTGAAGCTGAAGACTTTGCAGAGCACTTGAAGAATTTGCATGAGGAGGTGAGGCAGCATATTAATAAAATTAATACACGGTACAAGGCTAAGGTAGACAAGAACATAAGGTATAAGGAATTCCAGGTGGGAGATGAAGTCATGGTTCATTTCAAAAAGGAGAGATTTCCAGTAGGAACATATAATAAGTTGAAGATGAAGAAGTTTAGACCATGAAAAATATTGAAGAAGCATGATTCGGGAAATGCTTATGAAGTATATTTTCCCAGTGAACTCTATATTTCACCAGTATTTAACATTTCAGATTTGACAGAATATCATGAGCTAGGTGTTGAGGATCAGGTCACAGAAGCACAGTGGAATATTCCACCAACTACTTCAACTATAGAGGATATTGAAGACATTTTGGATAGTCGTGTTGGTAGAAGCACAAGGAACGGGACATATGAAGAATATTTGGTCAAATGGAAAGGACGACCTATAGAAGATTCATCATGGCTATCAAGGGAGGACGTTAACCATCTTGGTTTTCCTTTGACCACTGAGACGTGACATAGTCACTTCTCAAATTACCTCGGGTGTCTGATGCAAGACCATCATGGGTGTAAGAGGAATCTTGCATCACCCAAAAATATTTTTTTGGTTTCTTTTCAATAAGGGTTATTTTGTGCAGAGTTGTTATTTCTGTAAATTTACTATTTTTAGTAAGTTTTCCATTTGAGCTCAGAATGTTCTATTTTCTTCCCTGGAGGTTCACTTTGATTGTAACAGCCTTCCAGTAAAGTTTCATTTCTAGATCAAGTCTAGTTTTGTAGATGTTGAATATTTTTGGTATTGGTAGCAGGGTACACAAACTTAAAACTTAGTTTTGAAGGATTTAGAGGCTCTGAATGGGATCGAAACCTTGGATGACTGGAGCTTGCGCAAGTCAAGTGTTGTAGAGCACTTCATGGAATTTGAGAAATGGGGTTACGATAGCCCATCAGGTCAACAGGTGATGAGTTATGGTCTCCGAAAGTTGCACTACCTGAACTTGAAAAAGTTAAAGCTCCTTCAAAATTTATTTTTGGGTTCCAAAGTTGTTTGGGCCTATTCTAATGTAATAAAAATGAATAATAATATCTTAGGGATGGTCAGCCTCAAACTTTAGGGTTTAATTTCTAGAATCTTTATGGGCAGTTAAAATTGCTTATATATTGAGGGTCTGTAGGGTTGTATAGGGTAGTTCTGGGTTATGCATCTAGTGGCTCTGGCTTGTAGAATATTGTAATAAAATGCCCATGTGGTTGTGCATATTTTATTTATGAATGTGCATGTTATATTTCATAATATTGTAATTTCATTTCATTGTGGATAATAGAAATCCCATTTCCTGTCTTTGCAAATCGTTGTTATTCTCAATTTTGTTGTGTGTTTGTGTTAATAAGGGGAGCACCCTCAATCAAAAGAATGTTGTGGAGACCCATAATGGATCTCTATTTTTGGCTCTATGTAAGGTATTTCTACCTCCTATTGAGAACCTATCTCTTGAAGGGTGTTATTTCTCTATTTCATATTATTTTTCATGTTTATTCATCTCTTGTTACATAGGTTAAAAACTATGTGGTTGGTGAAGATTTAGTTCAATCTAATGTTTTTTCTAAGCTAATGGGGAGGACATTGCTTCCACTCTTTTTGTTTCTACTTTGCGTAGGATTTTTTTGGAATTTCATGGGGAGGTAGTTTTCATGTTGTAGGATATCAGTTCTTCTTATTGGACATATTGTCATTGATGTCAAGGTGAGAAGATTAATTGTCACTGATGTCAAAAAATAGACAAGATTGTCATTGATGCCAAAGAAGGAAACCACTATGACCACATTGTTAATATCAACATAGGACATTACATAAAATTCAAAGGCCACTAATGGATTATATGTTCAAACAAAGAAATGTGTATAGACATTAAGTAAATAAGATTGATTTATGAAGTGACAAAGATTGTGAAATAAGATATATTTAATTTAAATATTTTTGTATAGAACAAAGTGACCGACCCCGTGAACATACTTATACTCTATGCTAGTGGACCATATATGCAATACAAAATAATATTTAAGTTGGCTAACCCTTTACACTATGAAGATTACATCATTGGTAAACTTCCTTTGGAAAAAGGTATAAATATGATTTAATTGCCTGAGATTAAAGCATGAATAATGTGCATTGTTTAATATATCAAAAAGTAAGCAACATTTAGTATTCATAAGGCAACAAGTAAGAAATAATTTAAGAGAAAATAATTAATATACTTCTAAGGCAACGATTCTGATATTTAAGAACAAAGTGATCAAGTAGATGGTTTGGGAATTAGTTTCATTTCATAATAAAAAAATTATGACCTTTCAAAGGGACACCACTCTTCAAAGAGATGTCTCTCTTTATCTAAGCATAAGGATATAAAAATATACAAGATTTTGTGGTGAAGATATGCAAGGAGTACATGTGATATATGTTAGCATTATATGCTCTAAGTTGGCATTGATGTCAACTCATGGTGGCATTGATGTTAACTTGTTGAGGCTAAGAAATTGTTGAGGTTGTGAAGTCAGTAAAAGGATGTGTCACATGAGTATTGATTGATGAATATGATTTGGAGGACTATTGATTGATGAAGAATATTTGTATAATGGTTGAATTTTTTGAGGATGAGTACATTGAAGGTTACCTACATCAAGTAAATGAAATTATAAAATTATATTAAAGGATTCGGTGAAATCCTAGAGGATAATGAAGTATTGTTGAAAGTGATGAGAACTATGGCTAAGACCTACAAAACTCTATTGACTGTCATTCAAAAAATTCATGATATGGAGAACTACAGTTTGAAGTAATTCTATGGTGTTCTCACTGCATTCGAGTTGTTTGAACTTGAGGAGAACCGGTACAAGAAGAAAGATGTTTCTTTCAAGGCAATTAAGAATACTGAAGATGAATCTGATTTGCATGAAGAGGAAAATTTTGTCTGAAGACTAAAGAAAGGATCCAGTATATAAAGGTAAGTTACCATTCAAATATTTTACTTGTGGAAGAGTAGGACACTATGCTACTAAATATCCCTTTAGGGAAGATAGGAAGAAACCTAATGAAGATGAAAGGAAAGAAAGCTATAGAAGGTACAACATGAATGTTAGGACAGATAACAATGAGAAGGGAAATATTTTTTGCACAAATGGAGACTCGTTCATCAGAGGATGCAGAAGGGAATGACTCAAATGATGAATTTTTGTTCTTGGTTATCAAGGAAAATGATAATAGTAGATCAGAAAGTCAAAATAATCCAAAAGATACTGTGAAGTTTTCTTTGCATGTGAAAGAAGAATCCAAATCCAAATGTTTTACTTGTGGAAGAGTACACCACTATGTTTCTAAATGGCCCTTAAGGGGAGATAGGAAGATGAAGATGGAAGGAAAGAATGGTACAAATAGTACAATAAGAATGTTAGGACCTATAATAGTGATAAAATTGAGATTGTTGGTTGTAGATTAGTGTGTCCTTTGTCCTTGTTGTCAAAGAAGGAGAAAGAAGTTCAGTATGTTTTTTGGTGGTGTTGCAATCAATGACAAGGGGATATTGTTAGAATTATGTAATTTGTGTTATCATTGATGTCAACTCATGGTGGCATTTATGTCAACTTGCTAAGGTTGAGGATTTGTTGAGGTTGTGAAGCCAATAAAAGGATGTGTGATATGAGTATTGATTGATGAAGAAGATTTAAAGGATTATTAATTGATAAAGAAGATTTGAAGAATTATATGTACAAAAAAGCATCTTATGATTGATTTGATGGGATAAGTGCTTGAAGGACTATATGTGTTTGACATTGAGGGTTCAAATGATATTTTGAGTGTTTAAGATGATATGATGATGATTCTAAGACCGTATAAGGTATATTCGGAAGAAGGAAGTTTGATGAGCTAGATCATGTAGGAAAGAGTATTTGAAGACCTTATGAGACAATGCTCTACATTCCTCTGCATAAGATGATGGTGGCATGTGTTTCTCTTTATAACGGCTATGTACTTTGAATATTGCACTATCATATTTTTAGGTTCCCAAGTATTCTTTTGAAGATGTTATGATGTGTTCATTGGCTGATAGTAAGGTTGTCTATCAGGAAATGATTAGACAAGCTTAGAGAATGCTCTGCATTGCTATAATTGGCATTTTAGGGTATGTAGTTTGGTGGACATGGTCATAAGGTTCATGTAGTATTTTAGTCCAAATATCTTTTAATGGTTTTCTCTGCAAGTGAAGATTTGTTGTCACAAGTGTGATATTGTTGTTTGTGTTGTCTCTTGGTTGAGTCAGCTATTTGCGGTGACTATATTTGAGTCTCATTGGACTGGATATAGTATAAAGAGTTAAGAGGTTAAGGATTATCATATTATGGTGTGTTGTGCTTTGGAGGGTACCATGTACTTCAGTGTATATTTTTTGGCCAACTAGTAACATATTTTTAATGATTTTCTACATGTTATATTTAGGTTCATCTTTCAAGAACGTTGTCATGTTTGTGCTTTGATTATATTATTTAAGAAAGACTTACTACGATGGATTTGGGTCCCCTTTATCTCTTGAGGGTAGATTGTATTATGTATTTGTGCTCAAGCTGGCAAATTTTGTACTAATAATGCTTATATCTTTCATGGTCAACCTTGTTGAAGTTTTTGATGAACATATCACTATATACACGAGCTAGAATTGATGAGTTTTTGATGAAAGTATGTGTCGATTGAATGTCAAGACTGAGTAATACAGATAAGGAAGACCAATATCCAAATTGTTGAATCTGACAGAGAGGTTACAGAAGTTGATAAGGAGATCATCCATATTTTCACACTTTCTTTGTGTCTGCTAGAAAGTTGAGTGTTCTTTTAGCAACATTGTGAAGATCTATATTTGTTGTACAAATTCTCTTTAGAATAGTGAGTTCCTTGGCAATGCGCCTAAACAATCAAGGACAATAAGTTGTTTGGCTACTAGCCTAAAAATTTATAATCAATTATTTCATATACTAAGTAAGATTCTCCACCTGATTTTTCCCATGATGGATTTTTCATGTAAATACGGTGTTCATGTGTGTGTGCTCTATAACTTTTGTTGATAATTAGTTGGATCAACAATCATTAAATGACAACTATGACAGAATTGTTAATTATTGGTTTATGTTGATTTGCACCCCCCTCCCCACTCTCCGCATGTAGAGGTGTTCAACAATATCATTCAAGAAGATATTTGAAGAAGAGAGTGTGGATAGAAAAGTCTTTATCATATGTACACTAGCAACCTTGTATGAAAAGAATAAATATTTAGTCAAGGTAGATTTGTGGAAAAGGTATAATTATAAACATCATCCACTAAAATAGAAAAATACAAGAAGGGTGAGAAGAATATTATAAGCATATTTGTGAAAGGAATTATATAAATTAAAAAGATTGAATTGTCCATCTCTCGTTGTAGAAGCAACATTCATTACGTGGAAGTTCTTTCAGAAGTTTGTGCTTCCCAAAGAAGATACTAATGCATCTTGTTGAGTTGGTGCTTAGTCGTGGGGGTTGGTGCCTCCAGTAGGTTGGTGTCTACTAATTATTGGGGTTAGTGCCTATGAATTGTTGGGATTAGTGTCTATAGGTGCTAAAAAATTATTTTTTCAACTTGCATTGATTAGAAAAATGACCATAATTTCTTCATATAGAGTTGATTTCTGGTAAACAAGATATCAAAAAATTGATTATGAGCTCCATCCAATGATGCAAGTATTTTTTCAGATTTTTTTGTTGGCCCATTTTGTAGCTTATTGAAGTCTGAAGTATTGGTTGGGCTCCCAAGCTCATAACTTTTCATGATTCTTGTGGCACTAAAAAGATATTTCAGAGCACTTCCAATCTATCCATGCACTTTTTTTGGATTCTACCCTAGGTATAATTAATTCAATATTTTGTGTTAAAACATTTTAGTTAGATACTTGGTTGTTTTGGACACTTTGAACTCTTTTGTTTGCAAGGGTTGGCTTCAATTGGATTGCTTCATATGTATATACAACCTTTTTTTCCTTATGGATTATTTGAGCATCTTTTGTTATCACTTTCTTTTGTAGAGGCATTGAGATAAAGTGTCACATTTTTGTAGATATTTTGAGAGATTTGCACAAATATTGTTCTATATTGTTATACTCCCACTGTATTATAAAGTGTCTTGAGGGGTTGTGTAGTGCATTTCTTATTCACGAATCATAGCTTTGTCTAGTGAGTGTCCCTCCTCAACAACAATGGATCTCAATGATTCTTTTTACATGTGTGTGTGCCTTCTTATTGCACACCCTTTTTGAGTTGCGGGTACTTTTTTGGTCACTTCAAATGTTGTATCTTCTCCTTCATGTATTGCTTGTTGACACACATTTTCAATGGATCTGTCAACACTCTCTCTCATTAGCATTATGGGGGAGTATGTGTGCTAATATTTCCTTGGTTTTGCTTACATTGAGTTATGAGAAACTCTTGCATTCTTCTTTTGTGAATGAAACCTTCCATCCTCAGTTGATCTTAGCTCTTCATAATATTGAACTTGTATTTTCAAATTGCATTGGTTGAATAGTGTTGATGAGATCACTCATGCAAATTCTTGTGCCATTTGCATTTCCGATTGATAAATGTTATTATCATTGTTGTCATCTGATAATTGTTTAAGTAGTGTTGTTTGGGAGACTCATGCATATAATTCTCTTATTGATCCTGATCATATTTTTTGGAAGAGGTTCTTCAATTACAATAGTATATCAATAATTCTTTGACAATTGTCTACAACTTCTTTGTGCTTATGTGATGTTCTTCATGTTTCTCTTGTTCTATAGGGCATTGTTTTGGAGGCTTCTTAGTCCTCCATGTTCTCTCTTTTGGAGAAGAGTTTTCTCTCACAAGGTTTTTCTCCTTTTATCCATTTATGAGAGATCTATTTTGCATGGGGGCCTAACATTGCTTAGTTGTTGAGACTAATATTGCATCTTCATGTTGTATATTGCATCATGTGCATAATAATTTCATTCCCTAAGTTGCACTTAAGAGGGGTGTTAGTGTGAATAAGGTTATTTCTGCTTTGGTTGATGCATGTACATTCAAGGTGTAAGAGCAATCTTGTATCACCCAAAAATATTATTTATTTTCAATAAGGGCTAAAATGGAAAGATTACTATATTTAGTAAGTTGGTATTTGTGCATGTATGGACACGAAAACTTCCACAAACCTCCAAACAAGTGAAATGAAGCCAAAGGTGAAGAAAACACTTTCAATATCATTTGTCGTTGGCACTTGAGGCTCTAGATAGGCCAAAAAGTGGTCGAAAACCAAAATATACCCTTTAATACTATTGGGTAGGGTGGGTCTTTCCCAAAGCTTTCCAGCGATATATAATAATTAAAGATTCAACGGTCAAATTGAAAGTTATGGCCTTAAGAAGTTATACTACGAAAATCCAAAAAGAAAAGAATTCAAAATTTCTCTAGTGTGAAAATTGGATGGTGTGACTTATGGCACCCAAATGGGCATTATACTTTCTAGAATATTCTAGGGTGGGTAAATATTTTGGATAAAGAAGGAAGCGAGTGTTTCAAAGGATAGTTCTAGTAGTGCATATTGTGTCCCTAGCTTTTAGATTATTGTAATGAGAATGCCCACATGACTATAGCATGTTATTTTTAAAAAATTGTAATTTCATTTCATTGGGATAGTAGAAATCAAATGTTTATTTCTTGCATTTACATTTATTTCTATATTTTTGTTGTGTGTTTTGGTTGGTAAGAGGGATTACGCTTCATTGCTAGCTATCAGTGGGAACCTACTCACATGTTAAGTTTATTTAAGAGATAAGTTAGATATCCTTATATCGTAAGTGTCATTTCTAGAAGTTAGTTATAATGGGGTCATGTCTCGTTATTTACTTTTAATCATTTAGGCATTTAATATTTGCATCATGCTTTTAATATTTGCATCATGCATTTAATATTTGTTTATGTTTGTTGTCTCATGTCATAAGATTAAGACACATGTCATGATCATGTCTAATCATATGACCTCACCTTAGTACTTCTAGCATTGTAATATATCTCATGTATCAATCGTGTACTCATCATATCATATTGTAGTGCTTGGTATTGATGGAATAGCACCTTTTCTTGTTGCTTCTCTCTTGTCATGTGAAGCTTTTGGTGTTGCAGATTGAAGAGTTTGGATATTTACTTCAATAGACATCAAAAGAGAAATTCTTATGGGTGGCCAAACAGGGACTATAACTCATTTTCTCTATTAGTAGATTAAAATGTCATATGCTACAAGTGCACCAACTGTGGGCACAAAGCAAGATATTGTATAAGTTGTTTTATAGAACCTAAACAAAGAAAGAAGAAACCATGGGTAAGGGAAAGAAAGAACCTACAAAAGTTTAGAAGAGAAAATAAGAGCAAGAGAAGAAGAAATCTATGATTGTTCTGCATGCACAAGAAGTATCACTAAGTTCATAGATAGAAGTATGAACTCAAGGGGAGCTAATCATTGCATTATTTTTAGCTTCATAGAAGAAGAAAATCCAAAGAATGAAGTCTCACTAAATATTAAAAAATAAGATGTTTCCCATTATCTATTCATAGATGGAAGTATAATGAACATCTCATTGTCATTAATTTTAGAAAGGGCAAGAGATATTATAGAAAGAGGACTTTTCTTTGTGGAAATATTGGACATCCCTTTGGCATTGATGTCAAAGGGAGCAAATTTGAAAAAGATGGACCATTATGCTCTCACTATATTCAAAGGTTATTTCTATAAGGGGGAGATTGTTAAACATATTGTCATTGATGTCAAATGTAAGAAGATTAATTGTCAATAATGTCAACGAACATATAGGAGATTGTCATTGATGCAAAAGAATGAAACCACTACCACCAAATTGTTAATATTCAACGGACATTGTATTAAGGCCAAAGGCCATTAATCAATTATATGTTCAAAAGCATGTGTGTGTCAGTACATATACATGTATAAATATGTGCATACATGTGTGTGTTCAAAATATCATTTATGTGAAGTGACAATGATCATGAAACAAGAAATATTTAATTTAAATATATTTGCATAGAACAAAGTGACCGATCCCGTGAACATACTTTGGCCGACCATATCAGCAATTCAAATTAATATTTATTTTGGCTGACTCTTTACAATATGAAGATTATAGTGTTGGTTGACTTCCTTTAGGCAGGGTATATAAATATTTCTCAATCACCTAAGATTAAGGTGTAAATAATGAGCAATGATTAATATACTTCTATGGGACCAATCAAATATAAGGTTTGCAAATCAGTTTCATTTCTTACCAAAAAGTTACAACCTTTAAAAGGGATACCACTCTTCAGAGAGATGTGTCTCTCCATGGAGGTATAAGGATATACAAAGATACAAGATTTTGCGAAAAATATATGAAAGGTATAAATGTGAAGTCATTCAAGCAAATATCCGAAACGGGAAGGTCAAAGGTTCTAAACAGTTTCTAAAGTTCTTGAACTTTCAAATGTAATTGTCGCTCTTAGTTTTGATGTATATATCTAATATGCTTGTTAGAGAGGTGACTCCGTGACTTTTGTAAATTTTGGATTGTATTTATTTTTCTTCTTGCAATTCTCTTTCTTTGATTGTTATTATTTTCTGTAGTTCAACTTTGTTTACTTGCGGGTTACACCATTTCAATTTTTCAAGCTATTGTCACTGCACTCGTGTGGACCCGATCACCTCCATTAGACTCTTGTCTTATTGAGGGGAGTGTCCTCATCCATTTCGTGTCTTTGATAGCATATTATCCTCTTTATCTACTTCTTGTTGCATTATTGTTTATGTACTTTATCCATCTGGTTATCTATCACTGATTATCATGTTTATTCAGCTGTTGTAGAGGTGGATACACTAAAGCAAGGACTTGAGTGAGGCAAGTCTCCAAACAACCACCCAACCATTTTCCTTGTTTTCCTTGTGCATAGGTTTCTTGGAAGGATGAGCTCAATGGATTACTTCGTCAACATTTGAATCAAGTTCCATTCTACCTCTTCTTTGTCACTTACATTTTATTAGATATATCTGTGTTATCTCGTTAATTCATGTATTTCTGTTTTACGTCAATAAATAGTATTTTGTTAGTTAATATTGCATTTTTTTATTGTATGTACCCTGTGCGCACGAGACATCAACACGCACTAGTATCCTACTTTCACATTGTAGTCTCAGAATCACATTGTTGTCTAAGACAGTAAGCTCAAAGAGCTCAATGCTTATTCTTCATACCTAGCTCTTTTGTTTTCGATATTCCAAATATTTTTAGCTACTCATTTACTTTTGTTCATTTTGTTTATCTGCATTTAAGTAATAAATACTCGCACTTAAACACTTAGACGCAGCCAAGAAAACCTCCTACAACATTAGTGTTTGATCTCCCTAGCACTCCATGCTAGCATAAGTGAGGTGGCACAAGGGAAGGATTCATCCCTTGAGACTTTAACCGATCTCTAGGTTGGTGCACTTTTTTCTTCTCCACATTTTGGTGAACCCGAAATGAATTAGCAACCTTTCAGAGCTTTGTGACAGTTTTGTCACAGGAATGGTGACCATCACTCTGATTTCCCTGCCTACCCAGAGGGTCCCTGAAATGACCATCTCATTCGCCCCACTGGATGAACCATACAATGGAGAGCCTTCTCCCCTTTACGTCTTGGCTTCTATCAATGGTGTCTCCATTAGGGGCATCTTGGTGGATCCTATATGCCGAGTCAACGTCATTATAGAGGAGGTCCTCTTCGTAAATGACTTAAATCAAGGTAAATATGACGAGTGTTGAGCCACCATAAGAATACATGACAGGTTTTCCTTACCCCCTTTAGGGTCCACCACCTTAACAATCTAGGTGATACCCAAAGAGGTGTCCTCGACATTTGTGGGATCCTAGAGTCAGATCTCTTCAAGGTCAAACTAGATATCCCCTAGTTGACTTCTATGAGAGTTGTCCCCTCGATCATCCACAAGTGTCTAAAGTTTCTACATGAGGGGACTATCCACACAGACCAGGATACTGGATATCATCCCTTGGTGTCCCGTGGGGGCTTCAGTCTTGATCTTTTCTGGCCCACTTTGATAGGGCCCCTGCATCCCCAGAAAGATGTCACATTTCTTGCATATCAGGCATATAAAATCAAGGAAATGAGTTTAAGATCTGCAGTTCCTTCCTCTGCTCATCCCTCTCATGAGGCTTAGTGTGCTTCGTCCTCTGCCCCTTCATCGGGGGCTCAAGGCAAGTCTGTGCCCAATGGGAAACTCCCTTGCCCGCCTAAGGTCACGCAACCTCCCATGATATCCTATATTCCTACACCCACATCTAATGTGGATAAAGGAAAGGCACCCATGCTGCAAAAGCCCAGGGTGCGCCTGCCTCCTCCCATCCCCATTATCCCGAACATACCTCACCCTACCACCTATAGCTAGGGAAAGAGGTCTCACAAGATAGCACAATCTCCTCTGACGCCTACTCCTCAGCCTCAGAGGGTGTCATTTGTTCCTCCTACTGCCCACAAGTCAAAAAGAAGGGTGTCCGTGACTGAGCCACTAGTGTCTATGTCAACTCCACCTCCTACTCCATCGATAGGGTCATCTTCTTTGTCGGTGACAGCATCATTGGCCACCCCCGTGGAGCGGGATGGTGGTTTACCCCTGCAAGCTTCTCATCCTGGTTCGCATCTACGCCGGAACCAACTTGCGTATGAGCGTAAGCGTCATCGCCAGGAAAGGGCTTTAGATTGTGAGGTCGCTGCGAGGGCGAAAAGTGCATCTGCTACTGCTTCATTTTTGCTTCCAGCTCTACCCCTGCTCCTGCTCCTGCTCCATCAACTCCTCATTGTACAACTACCTTTGTCATGCTTCATCCTGCACCAGGGGTGACCATCGGGCCTTGCACCAAGTGGGTCCAGGCGTTCATCTCTCCTTCGCAGGAGCTACCTTTGATCACCACCTTGCTAGATATCCCACCATTCTCAGATTCCATGAACATGTTGCATACTCAAGTGGTATCCAGCACAGTAATGTCTACTCAATATGCATCCACCTCATCTCACGACTGTCATGCTAGTTTTCCTAATGTTATGAAGGCTGCTGCAGTGGAGCGAAGGACTTCACATCTACCCTTTAAGAGGAAGTTCGAGAAGGGCCCTATCCCGGAGTTTAGTCATCACAAATTTGCTCCGGCAGATCCTCTTTTTGTTTCAGTTCTCGCAGTGGAGCAAGCTCTGGCTTCTCCTAAGTTCCTCTCTGCCCCTTTCGCAAAGATCGGTGGAGAAGCTACTTCATCAACACCTCCACGTGGATCTACCACAAGTGTTGACGCTTGCATCTTCGATTCATTGGATGATATTTCGGCATTGACAACAATCTTCACACAATCTCTCTTGCTCGCCACAGTGGAGCTCTTAGATGAGGACATGTCGGATGCTTCATCCTTGGCTCTTGTTGTTGGTGGGGCGCCTGGGGACGCCATCACGATCATGTCAATGCAATCTCGAGCTCCCTCTGCATATGATAACGATTGGGAGGACGATGATTTGTTGATGGATGACCTGTGAGAGTACTACCCACTTCTACATCTTTAGATTAGAGCATGTTTGTTTGTGTTCCCCAATGCTTGTCTTTCAGTGTTGTTGACTCCCGGAGAACCCTTCTACTCCATTGGTACCTGAAAATGGGAGGTTTTCTATTGTTGCCTTCTTTTATATGTTCTCTAATTATTCTGTTTGTCGTACTTTTGACTTTCGACATTTGGGAATGATGCAAAGTGTTGGGGGCATTTAGGCACTCCTTCCATGTTGACCCTTTTTTTTGTTTTTCTTTGTCTTCATGTGTCATTCTTCAAATCAGAGCCACAGTTGGCAGTGATGAGATATCCCCTAAGAGTATATATATGTCTACACTTCTGGGTTCTAACGCCAATCCATCGGATCCCCCTGTCTCTATACAAATATTATGGAACCATGTGTCACCTATCAAGACGTGACATTCCATGCCAACATATCGTATGTTGCCATGACACAATGTCTTCTCTCTCTCCTTGGAATGGTCTATGCTCGCTTCTAAGCAGCATAGTCCATCCCAAGGGGGGGTTGTGTTATCTATGTCCCTGATTTGGGTTTTACCTAACGATCATGTTGTCTCTACACCACAAGTTTTTCTCGCAAAAATTTTCAAATTCGATCTCGGCATTATCTGCCTTTGTGGGGGCCAATCCACTCTCTTTGTGTCTCGGCCTTGCCCTATCATACACCTATCTAGCTTAACGCTACATGTATTGGCATGATCTTAATTCACCCTATCACACACCTATCTAGCCCAACACTACGTGTGTCGGCGCAATGTGTCAGCCTCCCTATCACATGCCTATCTAATATTCGCTATGTTTATCGATGCACTATCAAAGCCTCCCTATCACATGCCTATCTAGCATTCACTACTCATGTCGGAGCACTATCAAAAATCACCCTATCATATGACGACCTGACATAACACAATTTGTCATCCATATCAACGTATCAACAAATATATTATATTTAACAGGTTGTCTTCATCATCTAGCACACTCATTTGCAGCTTGTGTGTTGGATGCGGCTCATCAACTCAAGAATTCCTAGCTGGGGGCAACCCCACATGACAGAATTCCCACAGGTAAGTCAGATCAAGTTTCTCTTACTTTAGCTTTGCATCCATCTTATATGATATGCTCATTAAAGGGGACGCAAAATGTAATGGCTTAAATTTAACACCCTTGTGTAAATTGTCATTTCCGCATTACCCCTATTTTAGCCTAAGACTCAAATCCCTATCGCCCACTTGCATTCGCCAAATCACCACCCGCTCTAAAATCTCGGCCACGCAGCCCAAACAGTTTTGGACAAGTATGCACCACAAAGACATCTGCATGGCGCGCTAGCATCTGTGAATCTGCAGATGTGCAAGTTGTCGTTGGAGTGTTACGAACTGCCAATGTGCATTTGTAACACCCAAATGATGGGCCTGCCTATGCGGGATTCGGCTTGCATGTATTATAATTCCTCATTTTAGACTCATTTGGGGTCTCTTGAATCTTCCTGGGTTATTCACTTTGCTCTCTACAACTTCTTGGTTGTTCATTCAATATCTTGGCTCTTCATCCATCTTCTTAGACACACTCCATAGCCATTTTTACTTGCAGGTTACACCATTTCCAGTTTTCAAACTATTATCGTTGCACTCGTGTGCACTCTATCACTTCCATTGGACTCTTGTCTCATTGAGGGGAGTCTTCTCATCCATTTTGTGTCTTTGATAGCATATTATCCTCTTTATCTACTTATTGCATGATTGTTTATTTACTTTATCCATCTAATTATCTATCACCGATTATCGTGTCTATTTGGTTGTTGTGGAGGTGGAAACACCAATGTAGGTACTTGACTGAGGCAAGTCTCCAAACAGCGACCCAAGCATTTTCCTTGT
This sequence comes from Thuja plicata, assembly GCA_018584345.1. NCBI lineage: Eukaryota > Viridiplantae > Streptophyta > Pinopsida > Cupressales > Cupressaceae > Thuja > Thuja plicata. Next base: position 1,132,604 of record MU226626.1, read on the forward strand.
TTCCCTTGTGTGCAAGTTTCTTGGAAGGACGAGCTCAACGGATTACTTCAACCTTCGAATCAGGTTCCATTCTACCTCTTCTTTGTCACTTACATTTTATTAGATATATCTGTGGTATCTCATTAATTCATTTATTTTTTTTTTACATCATTAAAATGGTATTTTGTTAGTTTATATTGCATTATGTCATTGTTTGCACCCTTTCCACATGAGATGCCACCACGCCGCGTTGGTGTCCTACTTCCGCGTTGTAGTCCTATTCTCACAATATTGTCCGAGACAGTGAGCTCGCGGAGTTCAATGCTTATTCTTCATAGCCAGCTCTTTCGTTTCCGATATTCCAAATATTTTTAGTTGCTCATTTACTTTTGTTATAATTGTTTATCTATATTTAAGTAATAAACACTCGCACTTAAACAATTAGAAGCAACCAAAAAAACCTCCTACAACATTAGCGTCTGATCTCCCTAGCACTCCACGCCATCATAAATGAGGTGGCGCAAGGTAAGCGTTCATCCCTTGAGACTTTAACCGGTCTCTAGGTTGGTGCACTTTTTCCTTCTCCGCAATACTGATTCATCCCCCCCTCCTCCCCCCACTACTCAATATAACTGTTGAGTATTTTAGCAAGGGTAATTGCCCTAGGGATTCTTCTGGGATTGAGGTGGAGGGTAGATTCAAATTAATATCCCTACTTCTCTTACTGTTGAATAATCAGCATGGCTTAGAAATTCGCTTGTTGGAAGTTTTGTAGTGATCATCGTAACATTGATTCTGTCAAAAGATGGGTGCTTTGGAGATTGAAACTAAGAAGTTCGAATAGCTGCTATGATTAATAATTTCTTCTCTTTTGGTTTTTCTAGTTTAGAAGATTTCTCAAAGATTCTCCTTGAAGGTCCTAATTTTTGGGGAAGATTCACTTGTGTTATAAAAATTAGTCTCAGGTTTTAATCCAATGAATGATAATAGTTTCAAGTTTCCTATTTGGGTTAGATTGTCAAGACTTCCTTTAGAGTTCTAGAATGAATTTTTTAATGATAAGTGTCAACTCTGTTGGGTAATATTGTGGTATTGATCGGATTACAAAGTTTAGAAAGAACTTGTTGTTTTCTAGATTCTTTGCATTTGTACTGACAAACAAGGTGCTCCCTATCAAGATTTCTTTATCTTCCAAATATGGACTTTCTATAAAGTAGATTAAAATGAAAGACTCCTATTAATTGTCATTTTCAAGTGGGTCATAATAATATAAGTTGTTCAAACAACAAGAAAAACAATTTCGTTTGGAGGAAAAAGGATTGCATAATTGCTATTGTTGAGGAGTCTATTACTTTCTTTGAAGTGCAAAAGAAAGATAATAAAAGGAAAAGTGCAATGTGGGATTCATCTTTTAAAGCTTGGGTTGGTAGATGATTCTGCCTTTGGTCTTATGAATTCTCCTTGTTCCAAGAAAATAAGTTTAGAGGACAAGGATCTATTACAGTGGTTAACAAAAATTGTTGGATCATTTCTATAAACCACCCTGATCTTGGATTGGTTGTTTGAAAGGTTTTGCTGTGGTCTATCTTTTGTTGATTCTTTTCTCTTCCTTGGTTCTCCTTTGCTGTCTCCCTGTCCTTATGGCTATGTCTTTCAGCCTGTAAGAGGGTCTAGGCTCTTTTAAAATCTCTGCTTACCTAATAATAAACGTGTTGAAGTACATAAAATTTCTATAAAAACAATTAAAATAAGCTTCAATTAGAGAAGTTTGCAACTCTCCTTAAACAACCTCTTAAACATATAAATGTACTTTTACACAACCTGTTACAACTCCCTGACGAGGCTTCATCTGAACTAGCTCAAGCCCATGAACCCTTTAAATTTAAATTGGAAAAAAATAAATTACACATATAGAATGCTCTCACAAAAATTATATGAATGAGTGCATCAAATCCCACATTTTGAAACTGTTACTTTTGGTTACTTTTTCTTAGAGACAAATTTAGCAAGCAATTTCTTCTACTGCAAGGGAAGAGGTCTCATTTCTGGAAACGGGAAGCAGAACATACACACTGTGAATGTTGGGTTTTGACACAGATCCTCTGTCTTTATCTGCTGCATAGCATATATAAACAGCATCTATTACATTGTCCAGAACATGAACAAAAAATCCAAGTACCATGAATAGCAGTAACCATGCGAACCCTGTAACCAAGTAGGCATCCCTTCCAAGTGAAGTTGCAGCCTTGAGTACACCCCATACCTGCAAGCATTTATACATGATGGTTGTAGTTGATATAAGGTTTTAGCCTTAAGGAATTTTTTTAAAAAACAACACTGGTAGAAACAAACTTAAACAAAGCTATACACTTAGATTGCTGCTGCACAACATTTTGGCCTAAAGGACTGAAGGTTATCTCATCTCACAAGCCACAAACTACAAAGTTATTTAATTGCTAAGAGCTTTGGGATTTGCCTATGTGTAGTGTTTAATTTTGGACATTTCCAATCTCCCTGCTGATCTCATCATCAAGGTAAAAAGCTTCCAAGCATTTGCAAGGAGACCCCAAAAAGTCAGAAATTAAATGCTATGGGCAAATAAATCCAAAGACAATATAAGACCTTGAGAAAAAAACCACACTCAAAGCAATGATTTAATGTAAGCACCATATACTTACCATTATAGCATATGCGAGGGACACAACTAAGAAAATTCCAAACAAAAGGCAGGTGGATATTGTTTCAACAACTACTACTGATAGAAGATTCCGCTTGAGAAGTTCATATGCCAGCTTAGCAGAAGAGCAATAGTTTTCTCCTGTCATTGCAGTGACGTTGATGGTGAACTTATTCACAAAATCAATTGCTGAGAGTAGGCAATTCAGACAGCAACCAAGTGCAGCACAAACAATGCCTTGTGATGACCTCGTATGTTTAGAGCGTACTGCCTTTTCCAGGGCAGCCCGAGCTATCTGCACTGCTGCGAATACTAGACCCGAGAAGCAAACTGTGCCAAATGATGGGCCAAATGCATTCCTGCAAAGTTGGGCAACAAAATCATGCAATGATGTTGGTCAACATTTATACAGATATTTCAGTTGTAACCAAGCACATATAATCTTAATTTAAAACAATCAAACAAAACTTGCCAAATTTCACTAATTTCCGAAAAAAGCAAGCACAGTTTGATAGATCCTATGGACCATTATGGTCTAAAGGTATTAAAATTTTAAAAGATATCTCTGCTGATCATTTTTTTATGGAAGAAGATTTATTTTTATTTTCTACCACAGGACGTGTGTATGTGTGTGCGTGTAGAGAGAGAGAGAGTGTTGAACTGCATCAAGCCAGAAGAACACAGAAACAAGAACCAGGCCAGAAATGCCAACCAAAATGTATCTAAGACAAGTCTCACCACAAATAGATTGGGAAAGCATATGGAGAACCAGAAGTTAGCCAAATGTTAATTAGGTCCAAACCATGAGATTCCATTTGGTATTGTATTAGTATGCAAAGCTAAGACTGTCATGTATATATATCTGCATCAAAGCCAAAGAGAAATGGCAGTAAGGATTGGGACTTCAAAATGTGCTTTTGGTTTATCATTCTGTACCTTACAGTGAATTTGTTGAGGTACACTGCAACTGAAGTGTTTGGACTTAGTTTTTGTTTTTCTTTTCTTATTGATAATTTAAGAAGTGTTAACAAATTAACAATTTCTGGATTTGATTGTGTTATGAATTTTTGCATCAACGTTTCGAATCACACTCCGTGATCCATCATCAGGATGAACAATAAGAGAGCTCAAGCAATAAGATTTTTCCTTGTGCTCTCTTATTGCTCATCCTGATGATGGATCACAGAGTGTGATTCAAAACGTTGATGCAAAAATTCATAACACAATCAAATCCAGAAATTGTTAATTTGTTACTATCATGGATTGTGGAAATCTCCTCTTTGATTAAGAAGTGTTGTTATTTTATTATCTGAGTGAAATGAGTCAATTGAGTTCCTGTTCTTTTGTAATTTTATAGAGGGTGCTGAATTGCTCTGTATATTACGATTCACATGTCCATTAAATTCAAAATCCATTTTATCAGAAGATATTGAGAGTCGGAGATTTGCCTCATTTCATAAGGAAAAGATCATTTCTAACATGTGCTCAAACATTGAACCCTGGATAAACATCTGGGAGAACATTGATGAGAACCACGCTCTGTTTTTCTTTTGGAGAACAAAATTCACATCAACAAAACAAAAAAATATCAACTATTGCAACATCTTTGCATGTCATATTACCTTGAACTCTTTAAATGCTTCTACAATTACTTTTGAAATATTTCTGGTCACTGGAATTCAAAACAGCAGTCTATTATTTTTCAGGACAGGAAATGTTATTATCTATGTTCGTTGGTCCTCCATTGTTCCTTAATACACGGCATACCTTGTTACTAGTTTCTACTAATTAGAGTTTGACTTTGAACCTTTACAAATTCTACTTGGTATACATTTGATTGGTCTGTGAATCCATCAAGCCATTTTGAAGTGAGCGATTGTTTAGGAAAGGGCCAAGTTAAAGAGAGGGATTAAATCCAACTTTCCCTATATAAAGAAAGTGCTAACAAATTTTTTAGCTAGATTGAATCAGAGAGGTTCTATTGAGAGTAGGTCCATAATATAGCATATCAACTCTGGGAAAAGCTGTGAAATCATTTTAAATCAACATTTGAGGTATATTATTCATATACTTTCTAAGGCCCACGTGTCAGACTGTTCTAGAGGACGTGTAAAGTCAAATTAGAAGAAAGAGGTTTAAATATAAGTACAAGACAGATCATTCAAGCAATGATTAACTGGAGTTTATTTGAAGTTTTAGTTTGACAGAAAGAAGGAACAAAATAGAACTTCTGAACATAGTTGTGCTTCGATTTCCAGATTCTTCTGAAGCAATAACAATTTGTGGTACAAAAAGCTGAAAGCGTACTAAGTTGTAACTTCTTCTTTCCCTCATTGTATGGATAGATCATACGGTTTTGTAAGTTTTGTGAGTTAACATGGTTTCCAAGACCCTAGGAAGTTTGAAAGAAATGTAACGACCACTTTGCACCATGAAGAGGAGATATCAACCACATTCTCTAAATTTGAGGAACAAATATGTATATCTGAGGGTGGATTCAAGTTTTTCTTCAGATCTCAAGCATGTAGGAAAAAAATTGCATATTAAAAAAAAACTGTGACAAACTTAATATCTATGCTATTGTATACAATAATAAAATTAAAAAATAACAAAATAGTATTGATAATTGATGATTCAAGATAATAAATGGGTTAAGGACATAAGATGTATCGCATAGATTTATATTGTTCAAAATAGGAAAATGACCAGTGATCATAGTTAACTCAATTTTCTACTTAGCTCTTCTTCCCCCTTTCTTTAAGAAAGAAAATCTATGTTGCTTTCCCAGATTACAGCTTTCATACATTCTGAACTTGATTGGTAATTATAGATTCAAGTTATTTACAAGCTGTTCCTTTTTTAATTCTTCAAGTGAAAGAGCATTTACATGTCAAAATATATGATGCCAAGTGATTGAATTGGGTCTTTCATCATTTGTTGATGACGATGCTTCTTTTGGAATTGCTGCACACAACTGATACAAATTTCCCTCCCTAACACCTTTAGCAAATAGTTCTTCCTTCTACGTGCTTTAGAAGATATGAATTTCTGTCAAACTGCAACAATATGCCTGCACCAGCAATTTTACTAATTGCCCAAAGGCTTTTAGCCAGCTACTAGCTAAAACGCTTTTAGCCAAAACAAAGTATACCATACATCTTAGGGTTTCTCACATACACCAATGGGCATCAAAAAAAGTGATATTAGCTACTTCCCTAATCTCATCCTTCTTGTTATCTCCAAGAATAACATTCTTTCTTTTCAGATCTTCTTTGTATGTCGTGAACCAACTTCTCCCCAGTGTCATGTTGATGGGAATAAGTTGTCGGTTCGGGTTCAGGGACCGGTGCGGGTACAAGAACCTGGTACGTGGGCGCGTAAAAAAAATCATGGGTTTGCGTACGTGTGTGTATAATATATATGTATATATATATATATATATACAAAAAAATAAGAGAAATATACAGAATTGTAAATCATTTCATAGTATGATACTTGATCATTGATCAATGCCAAAAGCCAAAGATAAATATTATATGCCAATCGATAGTTGAAAAATATTCAAACAAGCCATATCAATGATATCATATGTCCATTGTCTATGTTCACGATTCTAATGAAAATCATTGCATTGAATTACTGAATACAAAATGAAAATGCAGGTCATGAAACATGATTCAATGTTCATCAATAATCAAAGAGATTATTAAAAAAATCATCATCTATGGGATTTTCAACGCCTGCAAGTTCAAGATCATCATCATCATTAGAACCCAAAGCGGTTCCACTCGCACTAGATGCACCATGTGGTATGTCATCATCATCATCCACAACAACCATAGTGGGCTCTAGCAAGATCCTGAATGGTTGCATCCAAGTTGGCAGACTCGGGTGCTACATCCCAAAGCTTCGTTGCCCCCTTCTTGTATTGAGGATCCTTACGGGACAGAAGGCGCAAATTGGTATGAATATACACGTCTTCAGTTTTTTTTGCAGCCAACTGGTTATGCTTCACTAAGTGGATAAAGGAGTGTGTACTCCAATTCCATTCAGTGGCAGAAGAGCTTGCAACCTGGTGAGAAAACCAATAAAATAAAAAATAAAAAATGCAAGATAAATTCAAGAATTTTAAGTGTTAAATTCTACAATACAAGTGGCAAAAAAAAAAACTTACTTGTGAAAGGATCTTGATTGCAGTAGGTTGGAGGTACATATAATCTTGACCATGGAGGTACCACCATGTAATAGCATCCATTTTGGATTAGTCTTTGACAACACAAGGGGAAAGGTTTTAACCTGAGACAAACAATCTAAATTCTTTTGCAACACTTGACTCCACCTCTAAATCACTGAAGAGTCACTAAATGCCCTCTTGTACCCATTAGCAACTTCAGAATCTGTATATGGTGGCACTCTACTTGGGATAGCAAGTACTTGTGAGCTATAGTACCTGGGAGATAGGGCATATGCAAGGAGGTGCAATGGTGTGGTCATCTTGTTCCAACAATGTAGAACAATGGCTTCCACCCTTTTGTAAAAAAATTCTTTAGGATCATTCTCTCTCCTTAACATTACCACTTTTATTTTCTCCAACATTGTGTCCATGCTATTATAGATATCCCCCAAGCATGGTTCATCTGTATCAGAAAACCGAAACATAGGCATGATAGGTTCAGTGAATTCCAATACATATTCCACACGAACCCACCAATCATCATCCAAGATCAATGCCTTGACCTTTTGGGCCCTCTGAATTTGATTGCTTCCAGATACCCCATTGGTTGCTAATAACCATCTAACCCAATGCCTCTTTCACCTTCACAAGTCGTCTCAGAACAATTGTGCGAGATGCAAACCGGGTCTCAGGAACCTAAGAACATGTTAATAGTAAGTTAATAACACATTTAAAATTTGTAAATGATGCAAAAAAATATTTTATTCAATTATGTAAAACATGACAAATGAAACTAAATAAAGTAAATTTTAAAATTTACCTTAAATAATTCATTCTTGAAAATTTCCGAAAATTGTTTGACATATGGTGTTTTGTCACAAACATTTGGATCTCCTTAGCCTCCTGGGATATTTTTTTTACCCACTCTATTTAAGTGCCAATTGCTTGCATCACCAAATTTAGGAAGTGTATGGTGCACAGTGTCCAAAAGATATGCTCATATCTAGCCTCTACCAAAGCACTTGCAGCCCTACAAACTTTTGCATTGTACATAATTACTTGGACAACATTTTCATTACCCACCGTCTCTATGGAGTCAATGAGAATCCTGAAAATGAACTTTGCATCTTTCACTTCCCCTTCACAGTCAATCGCCCTCAAAAACATTGTCCCCTTGGGGGACACTGCAATAGCATTGCTCAATGGACAATTTTCTGCAATCTTTCCATCCATCGGAAACAATAGATACACCTGTTTAAACCCAAGAACCTCTAATTGGTTTTAGTTGGGCCTCTACAGATTTTCTCTCTTTTTGCAATAAGGTGGTAAGCACCTTTTCATACCCAGGACCTGTGAAACCAAGAGGTGCATTATTTATTGTTGACACCGTGTCCCTCCAATATGGTGATCTCACCAAGTTGAATGGAAGACCATTGGTAATGTCTCCTCTATTTTGATTAGATCTTAGTCAAATGATCCTACAAAAAAGAAGTTAGTGGGAGACAAAATTCTATAAATACACATGAAATTAACACTTATGCCTACATATTTCCTAAGTCCTAACCATTCCCAAGAGTAAATCTGTCAGATCAGGTTTCCTAACCCTTGAGAAGGACCCTCTTGCTTTGGATGATATAAGATCAATTCTAAAACAGCCCTTGAGTTAGTCCGTCGTCTTCTCTGGAGCGCATCCTCTAAGGTCCTTTAGGACGGCCAATAATTGAATCATTCCTCTTCTTGGAAGAGATATCCTCTATCCAAGGCCTTACATATGCATATGTTATCCATCAGTATACTGGTTATTAAGGATTATATCAACCCTCAGAGATTATATCAATCTCAAATTGACAATGGGATTATACCAATCTCGAATTGTCATTACATCAATCTCAAATTGACAATGGGATTATAACAATCTCGAATTGTCATTAAACCAATCTCTATTTCAGCTTGGATTTCAAAATGAATATAGTATTCACATTTCCAAGTTAGTCGAGGGAAAATCTCACAAAAATGAATATGAAATTCATTAACACTATAAACATCAATCAACTATCTGCAATTATTAATTTACACCTGTATTTTTGTAATGATATATATATATATATAATTCAATTATATTTGAATTCTGAATATATACAGAATTATATATTTTTTCCTCTATTTTTTTCTTCCTGTTAACTGCTGGTTGTATATATCATTAAATATATTTTCTTTTGTCTTTGTTTATTCCTGGGATGTTTGTAATTTTAAAAAAAAAAAACCTATATATAATTCCCTTTGCTTCCTTTTCTTACCCCCTACGTTATTATATTTATACGGGGGTGTGATGACCCCAAATTAGCAGGTTCTGGGAACCTGAATATGGTCATCTCATCAGCGCGACCCTCGTGAGTTGACAGGATGCTTTGAGGGTCTCAGTGATCAGATTTGTCTTTTGTCGCAAATCTGGACTTACTATTTATAGTAAGTCAGTTTGGGCCAGTTACTATTTCTGGCAGTGCAGTTACAGGCCATGAGATCAGTCGCTTCAGCAGGAGATGTAGGAATCATCATCAGAATCATATTTGATAATTAATGGTGTTAATTAATAATGACATGTTATTAATTAATAAAAGGTTATATTATTATAATAATAATACTTTATTATTATAATGATTTAAGAAGTTGATATTATGATGAATGGTTAACTAATGATAGTTTTTGGAAACTTTTGCATCTGAGGTATTATAAATACAAGCTCATTTGTGAAGCTAAGCACCGAATATATTTTGTTAAAACTTGGTCTGGAGAATTATCTCTCATTATCTGAGCCCTTGCTGAAATATAAGGGTCAAATTAGTTGCTTGAAGACTGATTCTTCTTGGGCTAATCACCAATCGATTGTTGTTGTATAATTGATTGTATCTTTCCTACGTGTTGTTGTATACTTGGAGGTTTTTGAATTCAAGATTCAATTCGATTGAGCTGTGGCCTACTCAAGAGGTCAATTTTGTTGTAAGGAAGAAGAAATCGCACTCCAGAATTAATCTAACAGAGATTAGTAAGAGAACCGAATTCATTTGCTGGTGAGTGTTTGCTGAAAGGAATCGGGCCATTCATCAAGCCATGGCTGTTGTGCATATCCCTACCCGCGGCAGACTAGGAGACCATTCATCATGCCACGGCTGCTGTGTGGATCACCATTCCTAGGTGGATTGAAAGTGGAACGTGGCTGGTGGACACGCAGCTACATTAACAGCCGCGTAAGGTATTTGTTGGGCGCGACTACCACTCCAGCATTGCGTGGAGTCTGCAGTAGTTCGCGCGGGGGCTATAGTAACAGTTCGCGTGGAGGAGAAGAAGGACTGCGGTGAAGTTGCATGGGGGAATTGGAACTAGCTTACACTCCAATTCACCGCATGAGACATCAGCAACAATAAACAGGTTTTTTAATATAATTGTATTCATCTTTGAAGGACATATAATAAATGTTGTCATTCAATGGTTGAATAAATTGTTTCTTTGCACATGAATGAAAATTTGATTATTGGAGGTTAGAAATTCAAAGCAAGCAAACATAGTGTTTTATCCAAATTGGTTAAAGACATAGAAATTAGTAGAGAGAGCCGGACAGGCTCTTTACAGTGGTATCAGAGCGGTTTCCTGCCAGCCTGCAGGGAAATCAGGTTCATATTTTTTTTTTTTTTAAATCAGTTATGGCAGATGACAAGAGATTCATCCCTAGTAGATATTATTACAGGAGAGGCCACTCACCCCCACCTCCACCAAACATGTAATATCCCTTGCCCAAATAGACTGATTTTTTTGCTTAAGGAATATTGTCAACCACTTTGTATGCTGCCTTTCTCTATTCTGATTTTTGTGTTTCAGATTGTTTGATATAATTTGAATGATGCCAAGAAATTTAGAATGCGTGCAAAAGATGTTTACAATACCTCTTACAAATAACTAATATGCAAGTGCAGTTCTTTTTGGTATTTTCAATGCATATACATGAAAACTAGATATGGAATGCATACCTACAGCCAACTGACATTTTGACAAACAATTGGCATGCAACTATTATG
>MU226626.1:1150011-1164320 GCA_018584345.1 Thuja plicata
TAATTTATTTAATGACTTTATAAGAAATTAATTTAATCAATTTCTCCTTATTTCTCCACTTAGCCTTCGGAGAATGTAAAGGCTAAGAACTCCACTGAGATGCTAAAAAGATGGGGACATTACAAAACATGGATGATCCAGATATCCAGTTTGGCACAGTGTTGGGTGGAGATAATAATGCAGATGGCTCAGCAAGTCAGGCCAGGCCCACATTTGCCACTGAAGCAGATATAGACAGAGAGGCTAGGGAAACATTCAAGAACTTAGCCGCAGGCCAGCATCATGTAGCTGATATATTGCATGAGCTTTCTGACACATTGAGACGGATTGTTCTTCCTAGAGGCTAGGGTAGGGAGAGATCACGTGATGCTTCTGTCGCATCACATCGGTCACGGGTTGATGACAGGCACAGAGATTACAAGCCTAGGATCCCGAGACGTGATAGAGATGACAGGACAGATGATAGGGGTGATGAGTTCAGGCCCCAAGGGCCCAGATTTATGAGGCCAGAGACTGACACGGCTAGTATTGATGATGAGAGTGTCCCTTTTGATGACGACATAGTCTCACACTATGCTAAATGGGATGCCCTCCCTCCGGCCTTGAAACAAAACTTAAATTTTGACAGTTTTCTGACTCAGAAACGGGAGCATGCTAGGGGAAGACCTGCACAGGATAGGCAAAGGATGGGACACAATGATCCGAGACAGGTAGCTAGCAAGATGACGCTAGCACATTTTGATGGCAGCGGTAGGGTCACTGCTAGAGCTTGGATCCACAAACTCGATACCTACCTTGCACTGCGTCTGATAACCGAGGTAGACGCCATTAGATTTGCAGTTTTGCACTTGGATGGGACTGCACATGACTGGTGGTACCACGAACTGAGATCATTACATCACGACCAGATTACTATCTATCAGGAATTTGTGGATAGACTGATTGAGCGCTTCGACAGAAAAGACCCCGAGGTCTATTTCAGAGAGTTGGCTCAGTTACGGTAGACAGCCAACCTAGAGGCCTACATTAGCGAGTTTCAGCGCATATCAGTGATGGTGTACGACATCTCAGAGCAGAGGATGGTGATGCTATTCCTAGAGGGACTAGTTGAACCACTATGCGGATCGGTTAAATCCCTAGATCCCCCATTTATACATGAGGCCATGAAGAAGGCTAGAGATCTAAGTCTTCTGCACCGAAGAGACAGTTCGCTGCGAGACCTTCAGGACCACCTTATGATAGGACAACCCCAAGAAGGGAAGAAAAATCAGAATCTAAACGTCCTATGGCAGCACCCTTAGATCAGGAGACACTTAATGATTTGAGGAAGAAACTTTGCTTTTATTGTCAAGGGCCTTATGATGTTACTCATAATTGTCCTATGAAACCCCAGGGTAAGCATAGGATGATGGAGTGGTTTTACGATGATGAGGAGGTTCTGAATATACAGAGGGGATGACTGATGAGGGATAGGGCATTCAGGGATCTGATGGGTACACGGAGGATGAGGTTGATACATCGAACCTCAAGGTGGCATGTCTTTCCCGTATGAAAAAAGAGGGAGATTTTAGATTACATGGTCTATTGGCTGGACAGAGGGTAACTGCTCTTTTTGATATTGGAGCCACGCATAATTTTATTAACTCTTGTTTGGTGACTCACAGAGGTATCCAAATAGAGGATTTTGAGGGGTTGAGAGTACAGGTAGCAGATGGTTACACTCTTAAGTGTAACAAGATGGTTGATGATTTACCAGTCAAACTGGGGACTTATGCCTTTAAGGCAGACTTTTATGTGGTGGATATGGGTGGTACAAATTCGGTTTTAGGGATGGCATGGTTACATACTATTAAGGACATCTACATCAGTATAGAGAGGATGGAGATAAGGTTTATCTCGGATGGGAAACCACAAGTACTTAAGGCCATCAAAGAGGAAGGGCTTAAGCAGATTTCACTCGGGTGGATGCAGCATTTAGTGCGTCATGAGGATGAGATAGACTGGGCAGTAGAGTGTAGGTTGATGCCAGCATTAGACCATGCAGATAAATTCACATATCACCCTGATATTCAGCAGCTGAGAACTAAACACGATAAGGTAATTAGAGATTTACCTTTGGGTAGACCTCTAGATAGGGGCACTGAGCACATCATAGAGTTGGAGGGCACCAAGCCCATTATGATCACCCCTTATCGGCATACGAAGCGGCTGAAAGATGAAATTGAGAAAACAATACAAGAATTGTTGGAAATGGGACACATTCGGCCGAGTAAGTCCCCCTTTGCTTTTTCAGTTGTCCTGGTGAAGAAGAAAGACGGCACCTTGCGTATGTGTATCGACTATCGGATGTTGAACAAGAAGACTATCAAGAGCCGGTATCCCATTCCCCGGATTGACGAGCTGATAGATGAGTTGCATGGGGCACAGTTTTTCTTGAAGATAGATTTGAGGTCCGGGTACCATTAGATCCGAGTCAGGAAGCAGGAAATCGAGAAGTCAGCCTTCAGATGTCACTGTGGACACTTCGAGTTTCTTGTCATGCCTTTCGGTTTGACAAATGCCCCAGCTACCTTCCAATCCACGATGAACAAGGTATTCCACAGCCAGCTGAGGAGATTTGTGTTGGTTTTCTTTGATGACATCCTGGTCTACAGTAAGACTTGGGATGACCATGTTGCACATCTCGGTACAGTATTGAGTATTTTGGAGAGGGACTCCTTATATGCCAAGGAATCTAAGTGTGCCTTGGGAATGATGGAGTTGCTCTACTTGGGACACATTATTGGTGCAGATGGTGTGCGTATGGATCTTGATAAGGTCTGCGCCATTTTAGATTGGCCCACGCCGGAGACCCTAACACAGTTGAGAGGGTTTATCGGGTTATGTGCTTTCTACCGCAGATTTGTGGCAGGTTTTTCTCGTCATGCTGCCCCCCTTACAGATTTGACACGTAAGGGTGCTTTCCAGTGGACCACTCAAGCACAGGATTGCTTTGAGAGGTTCAAGACCATTATGACTACGTGCCCAGTCTAGCCACTACCTGATTTGTCGAGACCTTTTGATTTACATTGTGATGCATCAGGAGAGGGTATAGGAGCAGTGTTATCCCAGGATCGCCATCCCATCGTTTTCGAGAGTCAGAAACTGCAAGGCCCAGAGAGAGCATTCAGTGTGTATGATAAGGAAATGTTGGCCATTATGCATGCATTGGCCAAATTCAGACAGTACTTAGTGGGGAGTAAATTTTGCATCAAAACCGATCATAATAGTCTGAAACATTTTCTTGGGCAACGGGACGTCAATGAGAGGCAGCAGAAATGGGTGAGTAAGCTGCAATCATATGACTTTGATATTACCTATATCAAAGGAACCCAGAATGTGGTGGCCGATGCTCTTTCACGGAGAGCCCACCTGTGTTCACTTACCGAGGTTTCTGAGGCTTGGAGGCATTTGATCCTAGCCAAGTATGCCAGGGATACATGGGCAACAGGTTTCATTGATGGCAGTGTTCAGGATGACAGATTTTCCCTTGTGGATGAGTTGATCATTTATAAGGGGAGGATTTTCCTTGTTGCAGGATCAGGGGTTCGAGAGATCATATTCCAGGCTTTCCATGACACACCTATGGCCGGTCATCCAGGATTCTTTAAAACCTACAGGCAGATTTGAGAGGGGTTTACTTGGAATGGACTAAAGGGAGATGTGCAGCGATATGTTCGCTAGTGCTATGTTTGTCAGCAGAATAAACAAGAGCACACTTACCCCGCCGGGTTACTACAGCCACTTCCCATTCCTGAGCGGAAATGAAAAAGTATCTCTATGGACTTCATTGTGGGGCTACCCAAAGCCCAAGGGCGGGATTGCATTTTAGTGGTAGTGGACAGGCTCACTAAGTACGGACATTTCCTCCCTATCACCACTACTTATTCTGTAGTATAGTTGGCAGATTTATTCTTCAAGGAGGTGTTTAGGATGTATGGCCTACCCCAGAACATTGTGAGTGACCGAGATAGTCGCTTTATGAGCCACTTCTGGCAGGAGGTTTTCAGGTTATGTGGAACAAAGTTGACACCGAGTACCAGTTATCATCCACAGACTGACGGCCAGACCGAGATTGTCAACAAGTGGATTGAAGGATATCTTCGGAATTATGTTTCATCGCAGCAGAGGGCTTGGGTAAAGTGGATACACATGTGTGAGTATTGTTATAACTCCACTTTTCATATGACAATACAGATGTCCCCTTTCCAAGCCTTGTGTGGTTATGATCCCCCGACCTTTGTGGATTTAATGTGCAGTGACAACAGAGTGCCCAGTGCAGGTGATTTATTGACGGATAGTCAGGATATTATGAGGGCACTAAAAAATAATATTCAGAGAGCACAGAATCAACGGAAACAGTATGCGAATCAAAAGAGGACAGCACGTTCCTTTGAGATCGGGGACATGGTTTATTTGATGTTGCAGCCTTATAGGCAGTCTTCTATCAAGAAGAGTGGGGCGGAAAAGCTCAAGCCACGGTATTATGGGCCATTTCAGGTGGTCCGACGTGTCGAAGAGGTGACTTATGAGCTAGAATTACCTGAGGACAGTAGAGTAAATGTGTTTCATGTTTCGCACCTCAAGGAAGCCTTAGGCCGAACTGTGATTCCTTCTGCTGTATCACCACCCCTGGATGATGAGGGGAAATTATAATTGATACCTGAGGCCATTTTGGATGTACGCGAGAGACAGTTGCGCCGGAGGACTATCCAGGAGTACTTGGTCAAGCGGCAGGGGTTACCTGACGAGGATGCTACTTGGGAACCCAAGGATATTATGCAGCACCCTGGATTGCGATTGCTTGAGGACAAGCAATTTCAGAGAGGGCGGACTGTGATGACCCTAAATTAGCAAGTTCTGGGAACCTGAATATGGTCAACTCGTCAGCGCGA
This sequence comes from Thuja plicata, assembly GCA_018584345.1. Taxonomy (NCBI): domain Eukaryota; kingdom Viridiplantae; phylum Streptophyta; class Pinopsida; order Cupressales; family Cupressaceae; genus Thuja; species Thuja plicata. The sequence goes on from MU226626.1 coordinate 1,154,946, forward strand.
CCCTCGTGAGTTGACAGGATGCTTTGAGGATCTCAGTGATCAGATTTTTCTTTTGTTGCAAATCTGGACTTACTATTTATAGAAGTCAATTTGGGCCAGTTACTATTTCTGGTAGTGCAGTTACAGGCCATGAGATCAGTCACTTCAGCAGATGCTGGAATCATCATCAGAATCATATTTGATAATTAATGGTGTTAATTAATAACGACATGTTATTAATTAATAAAAGGTTATATTATTATAATAGTAATACTTTATTATTATAATGATTTAAGAAGTTGATATTATGATGAATGGTTAACTAATGATAGTTTTTGGAAACTTTTGCATCCGAGGTATTATAAATACAAGCTCATTTGTGAAGCTAAGCATCAAATATATTTTGTTAAAACTTGGTCTGGAGAATTATCTCTCATTATCTGAGCCCTTGCTGAAATATAAGGGTCAAATTAGTTGCTTGAAGACTGATTCTTCTTGGGCTAATCACCAGTCGATTGCTGTTGTATAATCGATTGTATCTTTCCTAGGTGTTGTATACGTGGAGGTTTTTGAATTCAAGATTGAATTCGATTGAACTGTGGCCTGCTCAAGAGGTCAATTTTGTTGTAAGGAAGAAGAAATCGCACTCTAGAATTAATCTAACAGAGATTAGTAAGAGAACCGAATTCATTTGCTGGTGAGTGTTTGCTGAAAGGAATCGGGCCATTCATCAAGCCATGGCTCTTGTACATATTCCTACCCACGGCAGACTGGGAGACCATTCATCACGCCACGGCTACTGTGTGGATCACCATTCCCAAGTGGATTGAAAGTGGAACGTGGCTGGTGGACACGCAGCTACATTAACAACCGCGTAAGGTATTTGCTAGGCACGACTATCACTCCAGCATTGCATGGAGTCTGCAGCAGTTCGCGTGTGGACTGTAGTAACAGTTTGCGTGGAGGAGAAGGACTGCGATGAAGTTGCATGGGGGAATTGGAACCAGCTTACACTCCAATTCACCGCGTGAGACATCAGCAACAATAAACAGGTTTTTTTAATATAATTGTATTCATCTTTGAAGGACATATAATAAATGTTGTTATTGAATGGTTGAATAAATTGTTTCTTTGCACATGAATGAAAATTTGATTATTGGAGGTTAGAAATTCAAAGCAAGCAAACATAGTGTTTTATCCAAATTGGTTAAAGACAGAGAAATTAGTAGAGAGAACCGGACAGGTTCTTTACGGGTGGTGACTGATGTCGCGCCCCTTGGCTACAATTCCAGTCACAGTGCTAAGGGGACCACGACTTGCTTATATATATCTATATATATATATATATATTTTAAATTTTTTTCTTTAATTTTATTTATTTAATTTCATTTTATAATATAATTATATTAATATATTAACATGTTAAATGTTAATAATATATTAATATATTTAATGTATTAACATTATTAATATATTAATTATTTAATAACATAATATATTAATCATTATATATATATTAATCATTATTGATATTTATCAATCATTAATATTATATATATATATAGAATTTATTATTAATCATTAATTAGTGTTAATGTGTATATTGGTTTTGTTGAATATAAAAATAATGATGTCATTAAGTGCATTGATTCAATTCTCCGAGTAGAAATACAAGTTAATCGAGGGTCATCACATTTTAGTTGGGCCTCTACAGATTTCCTCTCTTTTTGCAATAAGGTGGTACGCACCTTTTCACACCCAAGACCTGTGAAACCAGGAGGTGCATTATTTATTGTTAACACCATGTCCCTCCAATATGGTGATCTCACCAAGTTGAATGGAAAACCATTGGCATAGAGGCAACGTGCAATTTTTTCATCAGCAATATCTCTTGCCTCATTTTTAAATGTCATCTCCAATGGACCTCTCTTGCGGGTGGGGATTTGTGGTTCTTCATCTTCATCCTCAGTAGAGGGCATAGGCAAGAAGGGATGTTTGGAGGCCATAACTAGTTGAGAGGGTAATGCCATTATTTTTTTTCCTGGAGCTATAACCAGTTTGTTTTCCTTTTGCAATCAATCTGCCAACATCTTCTTGTTCTTGTATAAATCCTTCTATTTGTATAGCAGACAACCCCTTCTTATCTGAGCCCTCACACATATTAATCCCTTTACCCTCAAGACCCATAAAATGAAGTTTCACTCGGTAATAGGAACTATTATATTGTACATTGCAAAAATTACACTTCCAAATAAGCCCCCCACCTCTAGGAAGTTGTGAAATTCTTGTGGTATTTCTCCAAAAAGGAGACCCTTTATCAATTTTGAATTTTTGACTTCCCTCCCCACCCACTGAGCTTTGACTACTAGCCATTGTTGCAATCTATTAAAAAAAAAACATAATTGAAAAACTTCATCACAAACTTGAAAAAATCCATCAAAAACTTAAAAAAATTCATGAAAAGACTAAAGAATAGGGTTTAAATGCATATCATAAACACTTAAATCTGTTTTGTGGAAGCTATTTGGCATTCTAGAATTGATCTCTTTCGAAGACAATCACCTCACTTCAAACTGCCAACATGGAGAGAAAATATTGTGAGAGCAAAATGAGAGGTAAAAATAAAATGAAAGTGTGTTTAAAGGCTTCATATTGGGCCGTTTTAGGGTTAGGAATTTTAAAAAAAAAAAAATTTAAAAATGTTTTATATTTAACTTTGGGCCCACTTTTTTTAAGTTGGGTCGTGGGTCTGCCTGACTGCACCCGGGTCTACGCTGGGTGTGCCTAGGTTCGTGTTGGGTGTGCACAGGGTGCGTGCCCAACACTGTGGGTGCGCACAGGTTCGCACAAATGCCAAGATGGAGAGAAAATATTGTGAGAGAAAAATGAGAGGTAAAATGAAATGAAAGTGTGTTTGAAGGCCTCATACTGGGCCATTTTAGGGTTGGGAATAAAAAATTATTTCAAAAAATGTTTTTTATTTAACTTTGGGCCCACATTTTTTAAGTTGGGTCATGGGTCCGCACTGGGTGCACGCCCAGCACTATGGATGCACACAGGTTCGCACACCTACGAACCCGTGCGCACCCACAATGCTAGGTGTGCACCCTATGTGTACCCAGCATGAAACCACAAACGCACACAAACCCAGTGCGTACCCACACCCGGTTCAAGGCTTGTGGTTGTGAACCTAGTAACACAACTTTCCCATGAATCCAAGTATCAACACTTAGATGTATAGAAAATTGTGGATGTAAGGATTATAAATAAATCCTCTTGGTCACCACTTGAAACTACATTAGCTTCAACTGCCTTTTTCTTCAACTCTTCAACTCATTTTGACCATTTTAAGCATTCTTTATTGAACTGTCCTATTCTACAAAAATTAGGTGTTATGAATGTGTACATAAAAATAAATGAGGATGGGAGATATGATTATCTAAGATGTATGCAAGATGTCCACCCTATTTCTTAATGCACACTTGGAAGGAAGATGACCCAATAGGCTCAAGTAAGACTTAGAGCTAAGTGAGTGCAATGGTCCTTCGCTACATAATTAAGAATGAAAAGGATTTGACAAATTATTCTAATGATGCAAGATAAATGAATAAAGTAAGCTACATTAGGCAGTTTCGAGAAAATACAAACTAACAGAAACTTGTAATTACCAGAAACGGAAAACCGGAAACTGTACTAACCTAATATCTGAATCTAAGGTTATTCTGGGTGGAACAAAATGCCCTAGGCATTGTGTTCTAGGGAACAAAAACCCTGAGGTGTTCTATTCCCTACGAATCTGCCCAGAATTTTGACTAACAATCCAACAAGTCCCAACCTTTCCAGATCTGTTATGACAGCTGCACCGCTTGTACCTACACATGGAAAAACAAGGAAAAGGTTGTGGAAAAGGGTTTTTCTTGGTCAAACCCCTGTTTAGGAATCAACCTTGAAAATGAAATAAGATTGCATAAAGGAAAGTAAATCTAAAAGAAAATTTTAGATCTACCTTGCCAATACCTTCATGAACGGATATTGGGATCGCACATATTCATGAAGATGTTTGAATGTCACTTGTATTGAAGTTGTTGATCTTGGAATGTAGAATGGAAATAAAGAATGCCTTCACAAATGTATGGATCTATGAATGTCACTCCTAGATCTTCAATGTTGCTATGCTTGATTGAACACTTGCTGTGAAGGAAAAATGAATAAGAATGGATAAAGGATCTTCTTGCTTGCTTGAGAACTCCTATACGTGGCCATCATGGGAGAGAAGCTTGCTTCAATGGAGAAGATTTCCTTCAAATTGCCTTGGATGCTTGCAGAGAGACTAGATATTGGATGCTTGCCTTCAAATCTTGAATTCTCTTGATTGCTTGAATGCTTCTTGTTCATAGATTGCAGATATTATTGGTTGCATATTATGGCTGGATACCAAAATGAGGAGAGATAGGCTGTTTATATCAGAGTTCCATGACTCGGACTCACCCATGACTCGGAAAGGTCGACTCGACCTGCGACTCGGCAACCACTCGACTATGACTCAGCAAAATGAAAAAATAAAGATTTTTTAGGATTTAAAACTTGTTTCAGGCACCCATTATTGGGTAAAGCTTAAAAAACACTATAACATCATCAAATAGAAGCTAATTTGATCACATACATAAACATACATCCATCACATAAGTACAAACGTAAATTGTAGCTGAAGGAAATAGAAAACATATATATGCAGAATTATAAATATTGTCAATTGTATATAAAATCCATGAAATCCATGACATCAAATGTTCCCAAACATGTGTAATCAAAAACAAGTCTATGGCTCAGGCTCTAGCTCAGCCTCAACCTTAGAGTAGTCTGTCTGCCTCCTAGAAATGCGTCTGAGGTAGGTCCTAGATGACTGACAAGCCATAGTCTCTGCTTGTGAGGTGCCACTCTGATCAACATCAGTTGCACGGGCAGCTGATCGTGCTCTATCCTCCTCTGCCATGGCCACAGCCTCAGCCTCTCTGTCTGCCTCGTCAACCCACTCATGGTCCTCCTTAGTGAAGACAGGATCGGTAGACTCAGTGAGCCACTCGGACTTTGGATCGATCTCTGCTAGAGTGATCGGAGGGAGCCAGTGTCCAAACTTTGTCTGGTCCTAAGACGGAGGTTGTAATGAACGAGGACAAGATCATTCAACCTCTCCACAGACAATCTATTACGCCTCTTCGAGTGGATGTGCTCGAACATGAACCAATTGCGCTCACATCCAGAAGCGCTGCATGGCTGACTCAAAATATGAATGGCAAGTTTTTGAAGATTTGGGGTTGTAGGCCCAAACACACCATCTATCTGAAATAAGGAAAAGAAAAAAAATCAGTCTCATTTCCAACTTTAAGGATAGATTATAAAATAAAAATACTTTAACATATATTTTTACCTGGCTGCAATGTTGTCCTAGCATCTTTGCGCATCTTGCTTGCGAAATCACCCCTTGTTCATTATTATATGCATCTATCTCTAGCACTGTAGATGTGTTAGACATCTTTTGCATCACTGAATATAGGCCACTAAGAACCTCCTCATCCACCTTGAAGTTATCAAGGAAACAAAATGAAGGATTGAGGAAATAAGTCGTTACATGGATGGGCCTGTGAAGCTGGTTTTGCCATCTCCTATCAATGATCTCCCAAATGGGGCCGTACTTATCCTCAACTCCTGCATACCTGGATCTAATGGCCACCTTGTCCCTATCCATGCCCTCATATATGTAGCCACAGAGGGCTTCTCCCCATCAACAACTCGTAGGAAAACTACAAGGGGCTCAGTGACCTACATATAATGTTAAAAAAAACAGTTAAGTCACAAGTGTGCATTAAAAACTAAAAACTAAAAACAAGAAAAATTGCAAAGGGTCAAACAAAACAAAAAATATTTACCTCCATGATCTCTGCAAAAGGGGTCCAAAAACCTGGCTCATCAAAAATACAATCTACCACATCCATCCCTGGAGTGGTCGTGCATAGGATGAGGTACTCCACTCCTCACCAACAAACATGCGTCTCAAAGCTGCCTTTGATTTCAACAAGGATTTTAGTGAGGAAATTTGAGGCAAATATCGTGATACCACAACGAGCCAACTCTTTTTGCCCCGTGTATTGCCTCATCATGCTAAGGACCAATGCATGATTGTAGATAAACTTGCAAATGTTTTTGGCCTTATCAACACATGATTTGACCCATTAAAGCTTGCCAATATCCTCTAACATGAGGTCAAGGCAATGGGCCGCACATGGAGACCAAAAAAATTTCGAGTGCCTCTGCATCAAAAGTTTACCTATAGCAATTTTAAATTAATTATAAATTTAGATGTGTTAAAAAAAATTTAAATAAATTCATAGATAACTCTCCATCAAAACTTCAAAAGTCAAAAGTCAAAAGTTTACCTGCAGCAACATAACTTGCTACATTATCCATCACCACTTGCACCACATTTTCTTCCCCACCTCATGTATAACTTCCTCAATAACCTCACATTAGCATGTGGCATTCTTCACATGTGAGGAAGCATCAACAAACTTCAAGAACATGGTGGATCCTGAAAATAAAGCAAAATAATTATTAATTATCATGGATCAATCAACAAATCAAAATAAAAATAAAATAATTCAATGCATTTAGGGAAGTAGAATGATCAATCACCTCCACAGGAAACAAGAAAATTTAGGAGTGTCCTATTCCTCCTATCTGTCCAACCATCTGTCATGATGTTGCAACCCTTTTGGCTCCAAGACTGTCTATGGTCCTCTAGCTCAAATTTCATATCATTAACCATTTCTAACAAGAGGGGGGCAGTTAACTCAACATCAGTAGGGGCTTTAAAGTCCGCCCCACAAATGGTTATGGCATCTATCATGCCTTGCCAGTAAGGAGACCTATCACAAATAGATTATGATTAATCATTAGACAAAGCATAATTCAACTTCAAACTATAAATTTTAAAATTTAATTTTAAACTTAAAGCAATCGAATAAAAAAAAATTACCTGGCTGCAACAAATGGAATGTTGCAAAAGTACCAAAACTTGCAAAATTGTTTCTGTGCAGCATCATGGACCTCCTTGTTCTAACCCATGCTCTCAAGCGAGGGTTGTGCACCAGGAGTAGTGCGTGGCACAAAATAATTGTCCAACTTCGATTTCCGTACTCTAGGGCCAAGGATAGTAGTGCCACTAGAAGGAGCATCACTAGAAGCACTAGCACTAGGACGAAAAGGAGGCATGGAAGAACCCTCTCCAACACAACCTGCAGGTGGATGCAGATGCGGATGCAGTTGTGGTTGTGGATGGGGATGCAGAGGAATGGGAGCCAATGGAATTTATCTCTTCTCGTTGCCTCTTTTTAGTTTCCTTTTCTTCTTCATATTTTTCTAACCTGACATAACAGAAACGAATTGCCTCGGCAGTTGCCTTTAAACATGGGTCAGCATCATTGCTAGGTATGCCGGCAATATGGTATTTAAACCTATTGATGCCACCATGAAAAATTTCTTTACAAAACGAACATTTTGTTTGGTTTTTTTGTCTACCACGAAAATTTTCAGTATATTTCCAAGCTTCACACTTTGGAGGCATTGGGAAGAATTAATGTTTTCAAAACTTGATGGTTGCTGGCAGCTGCAATAAGAGTCAAGAAAAAATTACAAATTTGTGCATTGTATTTTAGAAAAAACAGCAAACCCTATATTTTTCTAGAAAAAATTTCTAAAAATATGTTTACATTTTTTTCTTAAAAAAATTAAGGTTTGTTTTTGTTCTACTTCTCTCATTGAAGTATGCAATTTATATTTTAATAAAAAACATTCAAGATTTGGAAAGTTAAACTTCAAAAAATTTATAAAAACAAATGGAAAATCCATAAACATACAAGAAAAACCAACAAAATCTACAAAATTTAACACTTACCTCTTTCAAATGAGTTGAAAAGTCTTGGAACAGTTGCTATGGACTCCTTGATGCTCTCAATGCAAACCTATGCCTCCCCAATGTGATTTTGTGCACTTCTTGATGCTCTTCTTCCTTGCTGGTTGCAAACCTATGGCTTCTTATTTTTCTTCCTCTCTCTCACTTTTCCTCTCTTCTCCTCATAACAAGCAAATAGAATGTCTTTTAGGGCAATTAAGAAAACATAAGTTTAAAAAAAGTAGCAAAAAGTGTGTGTGTTTTTTTTTTAAACTTGCAATTGCTGACTGTCGCGGCCAGGTCATATAAACCACGGACCCGGCAAGTCATGTCATCAAGCCATGAAAACTCAGGAGGCTTAACTCGACCCACGGATTGTTAAAACTCGCACAACCCGCGGCGAGTTATGGAACTCTAGTTTATATTCCTCGTCACACATTTCGGGATTCAAAATTAAGCCAAGCCAACCACGGGATCTAATTTCCCATCAAAAAACCAAAACTTAAATGGGAAGCTAGGAAGATAGGGCAAATGCCAGATCAGGAAGAAACAGTTATCTGGATCAAGCCACTAGTACATTTGGCCTTATTTTTCGACCAAACAATGCGACCAACAAATAAAAAAGTTTTGTTTGGTTGGATTATAGAAGGAAAGCTTTGATTTTTTTTTAATCCATACCCATGTTGGTCGAAATTTCGACCAACACGGGCATAAATAAATAAAAAAAGGTTTCACATTTCATTATTCCACGCACAGCGAATTTGATCAAGGGCAAAGCGCGAAGGAGGAAGCACTATTTGGGGAAGCACTGTTTGGAATACACTATTTGGGGAAGCACGGCGAATTTGATCAAGGGCGAAGCGCGAAGGAGGAAGCACTATTTGGGGAAGCACGGCGAATTTGATCAAGGGCGAAGCGCGAAAGAGGAAGCACTATTTGGAATACAAAAGATTCACAGTTCGGAGTATGTTCCTTTTGTCTTCTCTTGTTCTATTTGTGGCACTATCATTCTTGTGATGAACAGATAGCTTATTAACCCTACAAATTCATTTATAGATCTTCGTGGTGAAATTATTTTCGATGCATCCTCGGTATTTGTCATTCATTTAAACAGTTTATGTGTTTCATTATATTAGTTTGCCGCGAACTGTTAGATGAATTAACATCCGCTGCCAGTCCATTGATGCACACTGTCCTCCTGAATTCATTTAATCTGTTTCAACCTAGTTTGTATTTTCACCATTGGATTGTCCATGCCGCTGGATGAAAATCAAATTAAGGAAATATGCTTTAATTTATCCAACACTCAGAGCTGTAGAGGTTGCCGAACCGCTTCAAGTTTGATGCCCTAGGCTAATCGAGTTTAGCATGTTTAGCCAATGGGAGAAAGAAGGAACAAAAATCTATAGTCGGTGGTGGACAGAGGTCAAGGAGTCGACCATGCCAAG
>MU226626.1:1171954-1207689 GCA_018584345.1 Thuja plicata
TTCATATTTGGGGATTTTATCATTCTACCTTTATGAGATCAAAACATTGAGCTTGTGTGTACCATTTTTATATTTACGCTGTGTATTTTTTTTTATTTGGATCATTCTATAATATATATATATATATTTTTTAACCAAAAATTAATATTGGTCGCTTTTTCGACGTTGGTCGCTCTGTGATCAGTGTCAATTTCGACGAACTTTGGTCGCAAAGGAGAAACACTGTGTTTGATGTTTCGACAAGACTGCTATGTGTTCGACGTTCAATCCGACCAACGTTGGTCGCAATTGAGACGAACGTTGGTCGCTAGATAAAAGGTTTGATCTACGATTCTTCCAGCTTCAAGCGATTTTTTAGACGAAGATTCGGTCGATAATTCAACCACTAAGAAGGTCGATATATCGACGATTGCTTTTCCTGTCGAATAAGCGACGAGAAAAGTTCGACGACAGTTTTTGTCGTCGGCTCGACCAATGGGTCTTGAAAATTCGACTAATCCTCGTCGAAAAGTAGGGTAAATTTTACCAGTGAGCATAATGGACATGAAATCTTGAATTGCTAAAATGGGACCTAACTGAGCATCCAATCATGGGTGCTAACTTTTTAGGACGACACAAAATGAAAGATGAACATTCATATTTTCAAACTAGAGGAATAGTTTTATTTTCAATTTGATGGTACCATTTTTCTTCTATGGAATAATTGATAAGTTGAATGGATTAAATATGGAGGAAGATTAAGTATATTTATGCATCCTTTCATGTTGAGTGGGTTTACCCTGAGAAGGATATTCTTACTGAATTTTTGTGATTGGCATAAAGTTTTGTTTAAATTTGTTGTCACATCCTACAAAATTATACTAAAACACACTTTGTTGACTTAAAAATAAACGTAAAATGGTACATCAATTGGTTAAAGTAATTACGGTGGGTTTAAAAGGTTGAAGTTTTAAACCTCACTAGTACATGTTTTTCTCCCTTTTTAAGATGGTTAGAGATATAAAAGCCTTGTTATAATGTGACATTAGTGGTCAAAATGAAACATTATTTTTTGCACATAGGCATTTACATGCATGCATTCCATTCATTTCTTGTGCTTTTAAATCTTTCAACAGTTTTAATGTTGCATTTGGGGAATAGAATCTAGGAAGCTAATAAAAGAGGGTGGAGGGCCCATCATGAGGATGTAAGAACATTCTAAGCTCTAGTTATTTCTATACTAGAGACTAGAATAATTGCTTGGGAGACAATTTTGGTAGGAGCAAATGGTGTTTCACCTTTTAATCGGGTGTGAGCATTTCAATACAATGTGGTGTTCAGTGTTAGTCGTATTGTGTTCGATTTTGGTTTTCCTATTTTTGAGCTTTGATAAGTATTGATCTAGTAAGTTATGTTTTTCTCTTTTCTACTCTTTGATTTATAGAGGGAAAGGTAGGTCTTTAAGACTGATCAATGAGTGCTTTTGTATCTCTAACAAGAGTTGCACATGCCAGAGGAACAATGTTATGTCCCCATTCCAAACCTCGAGACAACCAAAATTGATAAACGATTAAATAAGTTTAAATTAAAGGTTTAAACTTATTCTATAAGGGAACAAGCATACAAGAGTCGATCATAAAGTTGATATAGATAACTGTGATCCATCAAATCCCGATATACGGATGACTCACCATCAGTTCAGGTACATATATGTTGGCAATCAGAAATTAATCAGCAATTATAACTCCTACTATAAGGTGATAACACGAGGATTGGAATTAATTGGTATTGGGGACCATGCAATACTCTAAACTCCGGCAGTAATATTTGTTTATTAATTAATAAAAGAACATCAAATAACAACAACCACTTAATGAAGACTGCAGCAATCCACATGGAGGCTGCATACAATCAATAGAGATATCACAAGTATCAAAAGTGCCAAGCATCGTCGAGTAATGGAATCAATCAAAGAGAATAACATCTTTGGAGAAGGCAGCGGTATATTATGGCGAAAATAGGAAGAATGTACAATTACAGGCCATAGTCAACAATTATATTAATGCCAACTATATCATCGACTCAGACAAGGAGGCGAAGCATCATTTAATTGATCGATTATGATTTAAAGATAATGTTTAAAAGAATTGGTGGTGATGAGAGTCGTTCTTGTTCCATTTTACGCCATATTTTAACCTATTCAACACACCTCTATATCTATTCTTATATTCCATTTTCCTATCAAATCATACCATTTATGTTGCTTATGATTAAAATACATAAGAGGTATTTAATATAGTTTTATGATGAACATATGAACAGTAATTATTATATTGTTTCTACTAGCGAGCATTTGGAAATAAATTAGTCAGCATGTTATTTTGGGCTCTTGTTGTTGCTGCTACAGGATCTTTATGTTGAGTTGACATAGAGATATTTAGCACTCAATGTTGATGCAAAAGGAGTTGCTCAAATAATTCTTCATCCATGTGCCACTGGTCAAGCAATCAACTGTCTTTTGCAGCCACAAAAGAAAGATAGGAAATCCACATGAAAACTGCTATGATACTCGAATGCCACATTTTTCCTCAATATTACTAGTTGATTTTCTGTTATTTTAAATACCAGCTATCTGTCTCCTTTCCACGTTATTATCTCCTGACACTGTACAAAAGACGGATATTCTCATGCAAACTGTCTTGATCTATTTTATGCAAATTGTAATCTTAGTATATTGTTATGAATTCGGTTTGGAAAGAATGTCCACGAGCCATTTCATTCTTTTCCAAACCCGACCAATAACACTTGGCCTTATAGTTATAAACCATAAGCATGAATTAGATATTTTGTTTTCTGCGTAAAAGGCTATATAAGACATCTTGTATTCAAGCAGGGGAGTATGTATGAAAGTGTATTATTCAGAAATTCAATACTGCTATTCTAAGTTGATCTCGAAAGTTCTCTGATTATTTTCTTCAACCGGCAACTGGGAGGAAGGGCGCCCACTCTTCAACTGCTGGACAAATGTACATATTTTATTTCTGCAAGTTTGTTTTATTATTTCTACATTGTTTGGATTGGTTAAACGTTAGAAATAGCTATCATAATTCATGTAGTTGGTATTTAATTATGTGATCTGTATTAAAGTTTTTATAGAGTCTACTCTAATTTTTGCATGGTTAGTATCGCCTGAACAGAATAGAACAGCTCCTGTTGCTAGGAAGTGACACTTCCAGTCGCCAGTTTTATTTCAATTTGCAATAGGTTTATTTCCATAGGCTACACTCCATAACCACTCATCTTACGACTTTCACCCCTTTGCGGCATATTGCCCCGATACCTTTCACAAGTTTACATCGCGGATTGACACGTACAGACCAAACTAAAATTTATTATTAAACATCAATTCTATTTCACTCTTTGCTCTAGTGTTGGCCTATCAGGTGGTAGACAAGTAAACGATATGTAATAACAATTGAAGGGCACATTGGATACAAGTCATTAAGTCTATCAACTTAAGAGAAAGCATGGATAGTGATTATAATCAAAGCTAGAATTGACATAATCATAAGAAGATATTAGTTATTATAATCATAGCTAGAATTGACATAATCAATAATGGTTAGGGGACTCATGTTTCCTTGGAGAGCTCAGGTTTTCAGTTTCATGAGTTCAGTAGCAGTGTTATTTCTAGTATATGCTATTTTTGGTAAGTGTTATTTCCGATGCTTTAAATCCACGTCAGCTTCGGTTATGCTTCAATGTGAATTGGTTTCACTTTCGACGGCTTCGAAATTTTTTAGTAAGGTGATTACACTTAGTATTAAAGTGATGTTTTAATATTTTATATAAGTGAAAACATATTTCATAAGTTAAGTCCCCAAGTTGGATGCCTAGGTTGTAGGGGCAAAAGATGTTTTTAAAAAAGTTCTATGATGGCTATTTTGAGGGAAATAAAATTCAAAAATTTGGAATGCCCTAATCCTTCTCTCCAAACTCTATATATTGGAGTTTTGGCTTGTAATGTCCCAATTTTTGTGAGCATTAGAGTTTGTGGAATTAGTCTATTATTTGACCCTCGTAGGCTAATCAGATGGATAGAAGGTCTTTGTTGGCAGTGCCAGAGGCTATTTTCCCACTCCAGAGGTCAGGGATGTTCAGGTTTGCTCTTTGTTTGGGTCAGTTTGGTACACTTACTATTTATAGTAAGTCATTTATCCAACATTTCTACATGTGGCAATGCACCTGGACCAGCCTTAGTTGCAGTGATGACTCTTGGCATCTTTTTCGATCAGGTATTCAAGGATTTACTAATTATAGCAAGTCAGGGGTTGATAGAGATGGACCCTTACTATTTGTAGTAAGGCAATTGGATGCGCAGTGGAAACAATGGTTAACTTTCAACTTCAGTCAGAATTGAAAAATAATGATTAATGATGGAGTTATAACATTATAATTATTATTAAAGTTATACTTTAATGATAATTAATTATTAAGTGCATATCATTGATAAATTCAGTGAACTCTATTTAAAAGGGAGTATCTCACCCATGAGCTGGGAGTGACTGTGGATTGATTGGAGAGAGCGCAATTGGCCTTTCATGAGTCTCAGTCACGGATTGACTTGTCTGCGGAGTTGAGGTTGGCACAGTCTTCACCAGTTTCAAATACGGTTCAATTTCCTACAGGAGCAGTTGGTGATGATTTGGTATCCACGGGTTGTGGTGATGGATGCGTTGAGGGTGTGGCTACATCCATCACAGATTCTGGTGCAGTAGTTTCAGATGGGATGAGTACTTTGGTTGAAAGCAAAAGAGAGCCACTGGAAGAATTAGGTTCTCCTGAGGTCAGTACGATGACAGATGATGCAAGTCATATTACTGATAGCTCTTGTGTGGTTGTGATGGATCCTCCAAAGAGTTGTGTTAGTACACGACACTACTCCATCATCTTCACAGGATATTCACATAGTGTCATCTAGTTGAGAGTATGACTCTCATGTTGATTTGTTTCTAGGATGTTGATTTGTTTCCCTCTCCTGGAAACAAATCTATTACTTCATCTCATGCAGTTGATGGTGATAGACAACTTGTTGTGTCATAGGGTCAAAGTGATCAGCTGCAGGTTTCAGAGGATAAGGTTGATTATGCCTTATTTCATTTTTACTGTGCCGATACATTTGTTGAGTACCTGCTTGAGAGTTCGGAGATTCAAGAGGATCCATATGGAGTCACTGAGAATACTCTCATCCGAGGTTCATGTGGCATTCAACATTTGGTGGGAGCAATTGTAGATACTCTGACTACAATGCTTCCACAGATATTTTGTGGTTGGGTTTGCAGAGAGGGTTACCCGAAACCCTGCCCAATCAGTTGTTCGGAGTCAAAGTTTGGAGCCATCTTTTGATTCCAAAGTTGTCAGTGATGAGCCATTGACAGAGATTGAAGCCTTTTACCATAATTACACAGTGAGAAGTGCTAATCATTTTTTGTTTGATCCACATGTGGAGGACTTGATGATGCGTCAATGTGGATTGCCTCCAAGATTATACCATCCTTTGTGGGATGGGTATTCACCCTCTTCAGTAGATGGATTCAGTAGCTGCAAGTTGGTGGGGGACAACTTGCAGAGTCATCACATTCATGGCATCTTAGAAGAGGATGGAGATAGTGATTGTGATACAAACACCTTCAGGAGTTCTTATCTCCACAATACGATTGGATTTCACACCCATGGAAGATTGATAGACTGTAGAGGGAGGTTTGGTATAGTAGATGCTTCCATATGTTCTCACCTCTTATGATGGATGGATGTGAGTTTCATTTATAGTGGGATCCATGTGGTGACAGGGTTAGTACTGCAGGTTGGATGGATCCCATTGGATTGCTTCACCACTTCTAGTATGGTGAAGTTGGGATTGATGTTGAGCAGCAGAAATCTGGGAGTGTTCTTCTTAGCAGGCTTCTATTCTGGATTTGGGATCCAGGTATATGTGGTTGTACACTCTTCAGTGTGAGGTGGGATCCTTTGTGTGCATCGGAATTCCAATATGAGTTCACCAAGGAGTATTGCAGTGTGTACATGGTACGGATCACTTGCAATTTCACCTTCAATCTTCATGTACATGATTTGTTTCAGATGCACAGTTTCAGTGCGCAGAGATTGGACAGATGCGTTGTTGTTCATTTCTGTGCAGTTGTGGTTATACTGATGCTGCAGTTCTGTTTCGGTGTGGGATATTTCTTAGTCTTCCTTTGGATTCCAATCAAGTGGAGTTTCTTTGCAGTTGTGATTTCTTGGGGACAAGCAATCTTAGGGAGGGCAGATTGTAATGTCCCCATTTTTCGTGAGCATCAGAATTCGTGGGATTAATCTATTATTTGACCCTCGTAGACTAATCAGATGGATAGAGGGTCTTTGTTGGCAATGCCAAAGGCTATTTTCCCACTCCAGAGATCAGGGATGTTCAGGTTCGCTTTTTGTTTGGGTCAGTTTGGTACACTTACTATTTATAGTAAGTCATTTATCCAACATTTCTACATTTGCCAAGGCACCTAGACTGGCCTCAATTGCAGTGATGACCCTTGGCATCTTTGTTGATCAGGTATTCAAGGATTTACTAATTATAGCAAGTCAGGGGTTGATAAAGATGGACCCTTACTATTTTTAGTAAGGCAGTTGGATGCACAGTAGATACAATGGTTAACTCTCATGTTCAGTCAGTATTGAGAAATAATGATTAATGATGGAGTTATAACATTATAATTATTATTAAAGTTATACTTTAATAATAATAAATTATTAAGTGCATATAATTGATAAATTAAGTGGACTTTATTTAAAAGGGAGTTTAAAATGTTTTACAAGTATACTTTATAATAAGTGATAAAGTGTTATTTAAAAGGGAGATATAAGTGTACAATAATGTATACTTTATGTTTTAATGTGTGCATCAAAAGGAGGGGAATATAATTAAATGTTATATTTCAAGTGCAACAAAAGCAAATGGTATCAAAGGCTAAGTAATTTTTAAGTTATGTAAAGTGTATTTGTGAAGATACAAATCGGTTTCTCTTGGAGAATTATAAAAAGCCAAGGCAAGAGAAAATCCATTCGTTCATGAATTGATATTTGTTTTTGTTGTGTGGAGAAAGAATTGAAACAAGGGTTTCAGATATTGAGAGCTTGGAGAATTGAGAATTCTGCAGGTCTATGCACTTTGAATTGGTTGCAAGATACCAGTGAATTGTGCAAATGCTTTGGCTTCATACAGAGGCCAAGATTGATTCAATTGTTAGCAGAAATTGGTGATTAGAAGTTTCATTTCATTTCAGAATTGTTAGCAAGGGCAGAAGGCTTCACTTTATGCAGATCGCAGCCCATATATGGTTCAGCGTTTTAAGTTATTGCTGACTGCATATCATATAGAGTAGTAGCAGACTGTTAGAGGACAACGTTTGGGGTTTGGGTGGCTTGTTCTTGATTGTTGGGCGCTTCTCATATATTTCCCAGCCTAGGCGTCACTTCCTATAGCAGCCACATTTCATTGGGAGTGTTTATTGTGATCAGCAATCAGCTTCCAGGTTTCAGCATTATTGCATTCAATAATTTATAGATGCGTGATCTGGTCATTGTAAGTATTTGCAAATTAGTTGTTAGCAAATAAAAATACCTTGTGCTCGGTATAATTATTTCTTGAATTTCATGCATTGGAAAATTGCTTCAAATTTACTTTAATGCAAAGTTATTATCTTGCCTGGCAATACTTCATAAAAATTCAAGGAATTGCATATTTATTTAAAAACATTTGTCATATATATCATT
The DNA here is from genome assembly GCA_018584345.1 of Thuja plicata. Lineage (NCBI taxonomy): Eukaryota > Viridiplantae > Streptophyta > Pinopsida > Cupressales > Cupressaceae > Thuja > Thuja plicata. The sequence continues at coordinate 1,179,758 of MU226626.1, forward strand.
TGCATAGCAAAATAGTGGATTGGCAGAGTAGAACTTGCAGGGGGTTCTTACATGGCTCTTATTTCTACATATAGAGTTTGCACACATACAAAGATGTCAGAAAGAGCATTGGAGTTTATTCTAGGTGTTGTTGAGGATGAAAAGCCTCTTCAGTCTTGCTGGTCTCGGTGGTGAGAGACCCACCTTAGCTAGTCATCATGCCCCGCCTAGGGTTAATTCAAATTGCAGGAATATAAAGCAATAATAACTGACAGCAATTAATCTTAAAGAGATGATCAGCGATTAAGGAGAAGCATTGATAAACAAAGGCAGTGATTTAAATCAAAATGATATGGCCGACTTCATTAGTAAGCAAAAAATATTAAATATTATAACAATGCATCCTTTTGAGAAGGCCGACTTGAAAAGTTATTATGGCTGTTTGAATAGTCACCACTCTTGAGCATGGTATAAGATGCAACAAGATGTGGAATGAGAAGGGAGGTGACATTAAGATGAAATATTGTTGATGTCACTACAGAGATAAGAATATATGAGCAGCAATCTCATTAAGCAGCGAATATTAATATAAAGGAAACAACACTCTTCTGCTAACAGCAATCAATTACTTGACACTCAAAGCAGCATTAATAAGAAAGGTTGTGACCATCCCTTAAGGACAGCAACTTCTAAAAGTTGTGCATCTTCACGAGGCATGAAGATATAAGGGCAGAATACCATGATGGAGGAAGGCATCAAGGAAAGTAATTCAGTTAGCATCAATGCTCATAAAGAGCAGAGGAGTTCAAAGATACTAACAATCAGGAACATAGATCAATCAGATCAGATATTACTACTTATTGCAGGCAATAGGATTCTTGTTCAACTGTGGTATGCATGAGATATATGCTGTGTGTGTGCATGATGAGGATATTGTCTGACCTATAATTTTGTACATGTTTGATATAGTTGATGATGTGAAATGCATATTCAAAGTCATTTAATCTATTTATAGCCCGGCAAGCAATCATGTACAGAAGAGAAGGAAGTGCAAGAAAGGGGAGCAGATACGAGATCACCATCTAAGTAAACCACCCCAAAATGGATGTCCAATGTGCCTGCCACTTGGGGCCAAGGGGGTATAAAGTCCACTCTTGGGCTTAGATAGAAGGATTTCCAGGCACCCTATTGTGATTTCCTTTCCAACCTCTACGATGGTTGAATGGAGATATCAGTCATAAGAGGATGGATAAGGAAACATGAATAGGGAGGGTTGAGACAAGCACCCACTAGGTAGACCACCCCATGATGGATGTCCAATGTGCCTGCCGCTTGGGGCCAAGGGGGTATAAAGTCCCCTCTTGGGCTTTTCGTGTGAGGATTGCTTTAGGCTAACCTATCACGCTTCCTCATTCAAAACCCATTATGATTAAATACGAAAAATGAATATAGATGTGACATGATTTATCTAATGAATTATGATGATTATACATATTTGTACTCATATGTATGATTACTAAGCCTAATAGAAATAATTGGGATTTGTGAATATATATATATATATATATATATGACTGCAGGACCTAAATCAGGATTTATCTTGTTAAAAGGCATTTTAATTGGTAAAGTTATATCTCTAACTATCTTACATTTCTTATTTCAATGGAACTTGTGATTTTAGGGCAAGACTTAGGGCAATCTCCAAAAGGGGACATTCCACTGATGTTTTCACACAGGGAATGCAGTGATTTAAAGAAGTTTTTGGATCTGCATTTGCAAAATAATGAAAAATTTTAAGGTGTTTTGAAGGCAAGATATGGGCTTTTCAATTTGGAGTGTTTGTTTAGGGTTGGAGATTTTTTGTTGTGTTGGAGCAGATTGCTATGTGATTCGGGGTGTTGGTTGAATATCCCTTTATGGCTAGTTGACCCTCTCTTTTGAACAACTTGTTAGAAGCATTTACAAACTGATTCTAGGTATTTCACCAATTGCAATTATATCGAGCACTTTCTACAAGGGTTATCATCTGGATATAATTTTATAGAAGGATTCGGCCATTTTTGGCAGTCTGCCCATTCCTTGAGTCCCACGTGTGACCTTTCTGGGTGTTGTTTGGAATTTGGAGCATTATCTGGTGTTATGTGGTGATTGGAAGGGTGCTGATTGTTATTACAGACATGTCTAAGATTGTTTGAAGAACTTTGAACCAGATTTGACTGATTTTTGGGTGGAATTCATGCTTGTCACCCCTGTTTGGGTGCTAGGACTGAGAAAGGTTTCTGTTGATAACTGTAGCAGGCCAGTTAATTTTATATTTCAGAACAGTTTGGGGATGAACTAACCTTCCGGAGGCACTTCTCTCTTCTTAAGCAGTTTATAATTGATGCTATGACCAGATTTGGAGGCTAGCAAGTAATTTCAGGGCTGTAGCTGATTGTTTCACATCATTTTCAGACCTGTCCCATTTTTTCAGTGACTGCAGATTTTTCTGAGATGACTTTGATCCCTTGTTGAGGTATTTGTATCTTGCATTTGTCTCAAGCAATGTTACGTAATAGTTGTATGCGAAAAAATAGAAGAAATCATTCAATATTAGAGTTTATGTAATCAGCATTTCTTTGATTTAAATGATTCAGTGGTTACAGCAGTGGTTATCATTTTGCATGATCTTTGTTGTTAAATGTTTGGCAAAAAAAACTTAACGCTACCAGTTTCCACAATTCATGCTAAATTTTACTTGTTACTTCTAGATGATTCGGAGGCTAGCAAAGTAATTTCAGGGCTGTAGCTGATTGTTTCACATCATTTTCAGACCTGTCCCATTTTTTCAGTGACTGCAGATTTTCTGAGACGACTTTGATCCCTTGTTGAGGTATTTGTATCTTGCATTCGTCTCAAGAAATGTTATGTAATAGTTGTATGCGAAAAAATAGAAGAAATCATTCAATATTGGTCAGCATTTCTTTGATTTTAATGATGTCAGTGGTTACAGCAGTGGTTATCATTTTGCATGATCTTTGTTGTTAAATGTTTGGCAAAAAAAAAACTTAACGCTGTCAGTTTCCACAATTCATGCGAAATTTTACTTGTTACTTCTAGATTAGATGATATAAAAATTCATACACAATCTAATCAAGGAGTATCAAGTAAAAAAAAAAACTCTCAAAAAAACATACTAAAATTTCAGGGGTGTTCTTACCCATATTTCAAAAACTCATGAGACTTGTCGCGGACTTGCAAGTCCAATGGCGAACCGAGTCAACTATTTGACCCGTAGGGTAAACGAGTTTAATGCATACGAGAGCAATATGAAATATAACAGAACATAGTATATCAGAGAACTCACAACTGCTTTTGTAATTACTTCATCAAATGTTTACAATTTATGACAACAATGCTCAACAGTAATACGATAACACCATCAACCATAATCATGATATTTCCCTAACCCAAGTACATAACATTTATAGAGCCCGAGGGGGTGCGAGGCCAACCGTCGCAACCATCCCAAACTACCTACCCCTCGGTTACACTAATTATAATTAACGACACGCTAACAATATGTTTTACCCGACAACATCATCCCCCCCAAAGAGAAAGTCGTCTCTCGACGACGCACAACAAAATGGGGATAATGACCCAACTATACAAAAGTCAAGACTGGGTAGGGGGTTGAGAAAGCATCCCTTATGAAGATGGCGTCAGTGGTGGTGGGGATGAAGCCAGCCGAGCTCTCAACTCATACACGTATTGTGTCCTCAGCCTCAGGTCTCGCTCCACCACCATCTTCCGCTCCATAGCAATCTTCACCATCAGCGCTGCCTCCAATACCTCCTTATCCTTTTTATCTGTGGTCCCCATCATAGCCCTCTCAGCGTGTTCCTCCTCCAACTGTGTTGTCATAGTTGCCTTCTTCACCTATGCTACCTCCAACTGAGTCACCAAGTCTGTCCTCTCAGCTGCCCATTTCTCCTTCTCACGAGCCAACTCCTCCCTGTGGTGGGCCAACTCTCTCTCTACTATCTAGAGCCGAGTGCCATCTCCCCCTGAGCCGATTCTGTTGCCAACCATACGACCTCATGTCCAACATAGATGTGTTGGTTACGCCTGAGAGTGTAGTAGCCCTCCCTGAATGCATGCTCAATCTCACGGAGTAGAGCACCAATCCGACTTTCCCCCACTTGCTCTCTGAGGGCCAAATCATTCATCATATCTAGGGTCTCAGTGATTGGCCACCCTCGAAACTCAACATGCAGTGAATGCCTCAACACAGCCGACTCGTACAAATGCCAACAGTCGCTCCAGCTCCTGTGCAACCCCTTCCTGAGCCTGTGACTGAGCTGAGGCCACTACTCTCCGTGCTCCCACAGCCACATCCGCAATGTACTGCTCCAAATCACCATCACCAAACTCCGTCGGAAGTGGTATGCCCTCATGCTGCGGAGTCAATGTCAACTGTCTCACTGGTGAATCTTCTCTCTCCAACGGTCTTACAAGCAAGTTTTCTCCCTCGAGATCTACTATCTCCGGAGGGAAGGGTAGCTCTTGCCGCGATTAGAGAATGGCGGTCCCACTAGTGCCAGAGGTGTCGTTTTCAAGTTGCTTAGCCAAGTACTCATAGCCTCCTCTAATGGAGCACTACTCACCAACGTCTGCGCCTCCCTCAACTACTAGGCTACCAACTCCGCTCCCACCATCGCCACGGCCTCCGTCCCTACCACCTCAATAGTCACTTGTGGCTCCCTCGCCTCGTTGGCCATCTCTATTGTAGGCATCTCAACACTCGGCAACTCCTCTACCCCAGACACTGCTCTAGCCTCGACTATCTCATCTGCTAGAGATCCCTCTATGCCTACCGCCAACTCCACTAGCTCACTCACAGGTGGTGGAACTGTCCCTAGCATACCCACACTTGGCTCATGCACTGGTGCTCTCAGCTGACCAAATCCTAGCACTGGAACTGTCGCCATCGTGGTACCGAAGGATGTGGATGGCGTCAAGGAGGTTGTATCTAAGAGGAGTGGCAGGGCAAACAGAACCTGTGCAGTATCACCACCCGAAGGAGTGGGCATGTCCGTATCTACCGCCACTACCAAATCAATTCTCCCCCTCAGTCATCTCACTACCTCCACTGGCTTCACTAGTATCCTCCCTGCCACTGTCTACGTCATCCTTTGACTCCAACTCGGACACCACTTGTCGTTTCCTCTTCTGTCCCATCGGCACACCACCTCTATCCAAATGTTGCCATTAAAAAATAGATGGCTCCCCAGGTGCTAGGCTGCCCTGCGGCTTTACTTCCAACCTGTCATGTGGTATCTGTACACGAGTGGCATCCAAAAAAAACTAATGGCGTAGTGAGGCATGTAAAACGTTATGTGTTGAAGGGTCATGCACTCGTACATCCTCTCTTCCAGTAGGGATGCCCAATCATACACAATACCATTCCTGATACTATTCATGAGAAGAATCCGCAGAAGGGCAATATCCGAAGCTCTACTGGAACCCGTAAGCCTGCTCTTGACAACATCCATGAGACACCGCCACTCACCAAGCGCAATAAACGACTTCTTTATCCCGTGGCTCTTGGAGGAAGTACTAGCTATGGAGTTCATCTCCACAGATTTTAAGGTTCTCGAAATCATTTGTATAAATTTTTCCTTTTCTTCTTGAGATATTTTCTTGGCCTTGGTATCAATCTTCTTCCCTTTCCTGCCAGGAATGCTAAAAACCCTTGTGAAATCAGTTATTGCGAAAGTGATGGTGAGGTCTTGGCCGAGATACAGGAAACTGCTCCTACTGCTAAACCTGTCAAATGTGTCAATCATCATCCTCAATGCTCCCTCATAATCCCAGATGCAAAAAATAGGTATTTGTATCGCCCAATGCACCTTCGCCTGCCAAATTTGCCCCTTTATAAAATCATTATTTGGCATCTCCTGCCACCATGTTCTGCACTCCAAACCATTCAATCCCTCAAAGGAAACATTTTGTGGTGTGACATCTTTTTGGACTTTTGGTCTCACCTCCTTGCTGGCATCTATGTCTACTCTGCCCACAACCTTTACTCATGACAGTAACACCCTTTTGTCTTTATCCATGGCTGAAGAACTGCTCAATGGTGATGCGTGTAACCGCTTTTTCCAATCTTTCTTTCTTGTTGTGCTGAAATCCATCAATAATTGTCTATGGTTTCGTTTTGTACAATGATACTGTTGTTGAATCCCTAACCGCCGTATGGTATATTTTGTCTGTGCCGATTGTTTATGTACGGCCTACCTCTGTCTTATGATTACTTCGTACGGTCCTCTCTAATGCTGAGATTGTACTTGCAGTGGCTCATTTGCCCTCAGTCCTTCCCTTCTTTCATGGTTTCTCACTTGTCACTTTGCGGCTCCTAGTATTAAATTTCTGTGTGCCAGCATGTTTGGTCTCAAGCCGTCTTTCCCTTTTTATTTATGCCTTACTTCGAACAGCAATTTGTCTATGTCCTTGGCACAGCAGGCCTGTGTACAACCATACTCATTTTTCTCCTTTCAAAACGCGGTCTTCTTCCCACATTGTCGTACGGCATAAAACGTCTTTATTCACCGTACACCCCTTGCCCATCTTAATTTTCCATTGTCTAGGTCGTACGACCTTTATAAAATTATTGTCGTCTTCTAACTTGCCGCGGGGCCATACGATGGTGAAGGGAGTCATACGTGGTCCACCACCGTACGGTGGCCACATCCACCCGTACGGGGCCCACCGTATGGTGGCCATAGCCACCCATACATTGAGTGAGCTCACTTCCTTTTTTTCTTTTATTTTAATTTTTTTTTTCTTAATAATAATACATTTACCTCTAGCGAGGCCTGCCAGGGTGAATCAGTCATCCCTTCATCATCGTTCATGATGTAATTTTAACTTCGACCCATTCACCGCGTTTGGAACCTCCTACCCATCCAACGTCCATAACTTGATTTCTCCATTCTCTGCAACTTCCCAAACTTTGTAGGGACCCAGCCATCTAACTTTGAATTTCCCCAGCTTTATTCGTTCCTTCCATTATACTTTAAAACCAATTGTCCGAGAGTCAACCGCATTCACCTCAAATGCTTGTCATGCCATACTTTTCTCCGTTGCTCAGCTACCTCTGTCACCCACTGCGTCATCATTCGGCGCTCATCAAGCTTGTTCAACGCGTACAGTCTTTCCCTTAGTCTTTCTATGTCGCCCAATCTATTCTCAATGGCTATCTTGAGGCTTGGTACCATGAATTCAACAGGTACAATGGCTTCTTGGCCATACATCAATTGAAATGGTGTCTGTCCTGTGGTCCTTGTAGGTCGTGCGGTAGGCGCACAACACCGAAGGTAGCTTCTCCTCCCAATCCTCAAGTTCTACCTCACACGACTTATAGATTACAGACACCAGAATCTTATTCATGGCTTCTGCCTGCCCATTTGCTCTCAGATAGTAGGGACTCGACAAAGAATGAAAAATTTTGAACTCTGTGGTCAACAACCCGATGACGTGGTTCACAAAATGGCCCCCTCAGTCACTTGTCAGTTGTATTGGGATGTCGTACAGTGTAATGATTTGTTCATAAATGAATTTTGTCATACTAAGTGCCGAGTTGTCAGGTAGGGCCCACGCTTCTACCCACTTCGTGAGATATTTTGTTGCTACCACAATATACCTGCATCTTCGTGCTCGGCTCACCTTCAGTGGTCCAATGAAATCTAGTCCTCACCGTTCAAATAGTTCCTGCACATGAGAAGGGTTTAGAGGCATGAAGTCCCTCTTTAACGGTTTCCCAGCCCTCTGGCAAGTGTCGCAGCCTACGACCCACTCCCTAACATCATTGTACAGTGTAGGCTACCATAGGCCTGCAAGAAGCAACTTCTGTGCGGTCATGTCAGGTCCCATGTGTCCCCTTGTTGGTCCTTTGTGAGCTTCCCTAAGGACACTCAGAACCTCTTCCTCCATAACACATCTTCGCAACACCTGATTGGGTCCCATTTTATACAACAACCTGTTTATCAACTGGAAAGTTCTACTCCTAAGGACAAGCTTCCTCCTCTCGTCGGGTGGCATATCCCTTGAAAACTATGATGTGGACAGGTACTCACTGATACCCGTGTACCATCGAGCAACACTACAATGTGGAATAGGTGAGCAACTGGGAAGTCATCATTAATCCCCTCGGGTAGTTCTCCAGACTTGATTTGAGAGAACTGGTCCGCGATCACGTGGCTCTTCCCTGGCTGTACAATGATCGTGAAAGTAAATTCCTACAGCAACAACAACCACCTACTTACCCTCCCCTGGATGATGGGTTTATTGACCAGGTACATCAATGTCTGGTGTCCACAGAAGGTGAACGAGCTTGCCAGTACATAGTACCTGCACTTCTGAACGGCATACACCATCCCAAGTGCCTCCCTTTCAATCGTGCTATAATTCTTTTCAGCCTTTGACAACAGCCTACTAGCGAAGTAAATAGGGTGGTCTAACCCATGGTCGCCCACTTGAGCTAGGGTGGCACCTATAGCAAAGTTTGACACGTCCACATGGACATGGAATTCCTTATCCCAATTCGGGTACGCCAGAATTGGTGCGCCCACAAATCTTGTCTTCAGTTCTTCGAAGGCCTCTCCCTGCGCAGTCCCCTAGGTGTACGGCTCACCCTTCCATGTCAATTTGTCCAATGGGTACGAGACTTGGGCAAAGTTCTTTATAAATCTCCTATAGTACCCGATATGGCCCAGAAATGACTTCACTCCGGTGACATCCGTAGGAGGCTCCATTTCCGCTATCACTCTTACATTGTCGGGGTTTGTTTTCAGTCTAGCCTTACAGACGATGTGGCCCAACAAATTTCCCTAAGGTACCATGAACCTGCACTTCTTCGGGTTCAGTGCCAACCTTGCTCTCTGACACCGTTCCATCTATGTTGCATGGGTACGCATACCCACACCCCTAGGACACGTACCCAAGTACCAGGTACTTAGTGGAGAGCATCATAGCTAAGGACCTTGATTAAGATTTCTGATTTTTGTTTCGCTTTTTTGTTTGTGTATCAACTTGTTGTTTATCAAGCTTAATTCAATACGTAATCAGTTTAAAACTTTGATACAATACTGATTAACAGTAAACTTTATCATTGTTTTGTTCAAGTCAGAGGTTTATCATTTGCAATATGTCATTGCTATATGATTTATGATCTTGTTCATGTTTAAAGTCTGCCTTCTCTGTTATGCATCTAAACATTTAGCATATATTATTGTTACAAACATATTGCAAATCTAAAACTAAAAACAATACATTACATCTACAAACTTTATCATTGTTCTTGTTTTGAAAAATCATTGGCATGACTCATATTTTCAGATTTTCTATAAATATTAAATTACATTAAAAAAAATTGACGTACCCAAGTACCCCCATCCCCTATTTTGAAAAATAGTCATACCCGTACCTGTAACCTAAGTACCCAAGTACCCCCATCCCTATGCAACCTTGCATTCCATACATTCCTGAAGGGCTACCAGGTGTGTTTTCTGCCCACTATAGATCGACCAGTCATCCAAGAATGCCTTGAAGTTTCCCACGGACATCTTGTCAAAGATGTGCAGGATTATTTGTTGAAAAGTGGTTGGCGCGTTACACAAACCGAAGGGCATCCGATTGCACGCGTATACGCCGTCTTCCACCATGATTGTTGTCTTTAATTTGTCTTCCTCCGCGATAGAAATCTGGTTATACCCCGAACCCATCCATAAATGAGTACATTTCATGTCCAACAACTTCCTCTAGGATGGTGGTTGTAAACGATACAGGAAGGGGTCTTTGATTGTGACAGCGTTTAGGCACCTGAAGTCTATACACAAATACCGATCTGATTGGCATCCTTCTTCAGTGATGACTATGGGGGACACCCATTCACTCGTCTGAACCTTGAAAATGATGCCCGCCTCCAGTATCCGCTCTATCCCTCGTTCACTTTAGCAGCATAGTTCTTACTCAACCGATACGGCCTCTTTCGTACCGGTATGGCTCCAAGCACCAATGAGATACAGTGTATGCACAATTCTGAGGGCACTCCCTTTAGCTCCTTGTAGGTCCAAGCGAACACGTCCTTGTACTCCATGAAAATTTTAAATGTTGTCTCCTTCAGCACTGGATTCCACTCATCCCCTACCAAAATATTTTTGGGATTCGCCTCATCGACGAGATTTGTGATCTTAAGGGAGGGTTCCTCGTACTTCATTGATTTTTCCCTATCAAAATTGTGTAGGAGTCTCGTTCACTCGGGCCTCCCCTTCCTTGTAATACCCGTACTACAGCAGAAACAAGTCCTTCTCTGACTCATCTTTTATTTGCAGCATGTTGCAATCGAACAATTCATAGTTTTCCATTTACCAATGGAAGAGTCCATTAAGAGAATCAGTTTCATCCTCAGAGCACCCCTCCAGTTAGAGGACGCCTTCGTCATTCAGTTCCATTCGGCTCTTTCCTTCATCTACTCTGTCGCCTTCCTCGTCTGATTCCGACTCGGAGGAAGATGCGAGCTCTTCGCTCACCATCTGGGTTCTAAGATCAACGACAAACTTTCTCCCTATGTTCTCCATTGATAAAGTATTCCTTTTCCAGTTATGATTCACTTTTGCTGTGACAAGCCACCCTCTATCTAGGATGGCATCATACACCTTCAGGGGGATTACAACAAAGTCTAAAACAAAGGGCTGAGTGCCAATGGTTACCCATTGTGCCATGAGTGTTCCGAGGGGCTTGATGTCATGTTGATCTGCACCTACCAAATTAAAAGTTGGTGGCCATAGCGTCGTCTTCCCCAGTTTCTTCCAAGTCTCCTCAGGCAGTACGTTTATCCCCGATCCGCCGTCCACGATAGTGTCGGTGAGGATGGTCCCGAGGATGCCCATCTCCACAACTGCGAGGTGTCGCCCACTATTTACTGCAAGTAACATGGGGTCCGTTACAAACCAACAGGAACATTTGTACGCTCTGTCGTACGGGTTGGTACCGGTAGGGTGCTCAGTAAGGTTGTTCTTAAATGTGGCATAGTCTCAAGGAGGTTTTGAGCTTTATTGATACTTCCATCTGCAACATTTGCCACAAATTGTTCTACTTTGCTTCTATCCATGATGAAGTGCTTGTCGTCTCATGTGTCTCCCTTCGTTGGGCCATCATTTCTTTTTCAATGTCCGCCTTGGCTTCTCGTACTCTCTGCTTCTCCGTACGGGGTCAGGGTACGTGGCCTTCTTTGCCTACGCCCGAGTGATTGCCAATACTCCTTCATTCGTGTCTATCTTCTTGATGTTTAAAAGGTTGACACCGGGCTTTGGACAGTTCCCATCCTCATGGTCGTCAAGGCCACACCATCGGCATAATTTCTGCAGTTTCCTCCTTTGAGCAGTCACGAGCAAAGTGCCCCCATTGGTTATAGGCGCGACACTGAATCATCGATTGTCCCTTTGCATCATATTGGATCCGGCTCTGGTTATTATTAGTATTATTGTTACTGTTACTTCTCCCTCCGCGCCAGTTATTTTTGTATCCGCCAGATGATGCATTAGTGTTTGTCTACTGGGAGGTGCCCGTTGCTCAAGATGTGGACAGCTCCTCCTGTGTGAAAAGGTCTTGCTGGCTCCTTGTTTTCATATTATTTGGGCATTCCTTAGTGGAATGTCTCATAAGTTGGTAGATGTCGCAAAATGCTTTTTTTGGGCATGTGCCCTTTGTATGAACCCCCTCCTTGCAATCCGTGCACCATTACTCCCCCTCATCATTCTTATTGGCGTTACCCTTAATCGTCTTGAACTCCATCATTCTCTACATATCTTTCTAAAGGGCTTGGACCTTCTTGATGGACTCCTCATCACTGTTGCTCTCCTCTAAGGAGTTGTCATCGTCCGATGACCTATTCTTCTTTTTCTTGGAGGTCTTATTTTCACTTTCGAGGTCCATGGCCCGATTGTATGTGTTTGCCTACGACGTTGGAGGAACGATTTTCATCTTTTTCCTCAAAGAAGGTTTCAGGCCTTTCATGAACCACCTTTTCTTCAAGTCATCTATTGGCTGGCTCTCCATTTTTCCAAGTAGTTCTTTTAGTCATCACCTGTACACTCTAACGATCTTGTTCTTTCCTTGCTTCGTACCATAAATCTCTACTGCAATTTCATTGTCATCCCGAAGCAACAGGAATTCACTCTAAAATTCTTTTCTCAGGTCATCCCATGTACTTATTTTTGTTTTATCCATGTCAAGGTACCAATCTATGGCTACTCCGCGCAAGGTTGTAGGGAACTGTCGAGCCCACTTGTCTTTGATGATCACCCTGTCGACCGACCAAATTGTTTCACAAGTTTGGCAGTGTCGTACGAGATCCTCCTTCCCGTTGCCTGTGAATTTAGGCAGCTTTTGTTTCTACGCCATTACTACAGTTTTGTTTGTCGTCAGTGTTGGTTGAACTCCCGAACTAGATGTATTAGAACCGAACGGGTTATTTCTGACTATCGTGCCCCTGTGTCCCCTCGACACTCCTAGCTGCCCCGGTGTCCTCTACGTCCATGTCCTTGGTCTCCTCTACTTCCCTTCGAGCTTGCCTTGCCTCCATACATGGTGTAAGGGTTAGGCTCCTTAACTGATTTCTGGTTTCTTCGATTAGTTCGTCGCTATTTACTTTTGTGCATTATTCTTCCTCTGTACCATACACATACCCTTCGCCTTCAACTTGTTCACTTACTGCCGCTTCCTCCAACCGTCTCTCAGCAAGTCTCCTTAGCCTTCGCCTATGCTCTGCTTGTTCTAATATAAAGGCTTTTTGGATGCTCTCACAATCGTCTATCTGCTCCCTTTGATTTCTGTCTCTTTTAGAAGATTTGGCATTAATTATTTTTCTCCCAGGGGTTCAGAACGTATTGCCTCCTTTTGGTTTCGTCACGCTCCTCTTCCCTTCTGTTGTTCTCCTCGTGCCTCGGGAGGATTTGTTGGCGTCTTTTCTCCTTGTTTATCTCTTCTCGGGAATTTTGTAGGGCCAGGAAAGTTTGTGCCAAGAGACATGGGAGACGACTCATCAACGGGTCAACCGCAGGACTCACTCCAAGGGCACTCCACACCGCACTCTCAGAAACTTCTTCCTGTGCTGCCTCCCTCCAGACATGGGTTTCGATTGACGCTTGCAACAGGGCTATGAAGTCAGTTGTCAACGCTTGTTCTCTCTCAAACAACTCTTTAAACCTTTCCTCGCTCAAACAACTCTTTAAACCTTTCCTCGCTATTGCTTGCACCGTCGTCTACTGGCTAACCCATTATCTTCTGTACGCCATCAACACTCTGTCACTTCCCGAGTTTGTATCGGCAACGACACCAGATGTTTGCCCCGTAGGGTAAACGAGTTTAATGCACACGAGAGCAAGATGAAATATTGTTAAATTATAGCATCGAATTGATTAATATAAACATATATTCTATATATATATATATATATTTATTAATATATGTTATATGTTATTAATATTAATATTATTAATATTAAACTATAATGCAATTAGTAATCGCTACTTATAACAGTCGATGTTTATTCAACCGATTAAGTGTTATCGGGTTTCATTATAAACACAGTCACTACCATATACGATAACCATTAGTTAATGGTTATCGTAACACATTGTTAATGTGTTACGATAACCATTAACTAATGGTTATACAAACACATTCATATATCATCCGCACTCTTTCGAAACAGCATCAGCCTACACGGCTGTGTAGAGGCATGGCTCGACGTGGCTTTAGCCACGTAGAGTCATGACTCTGCACAGTCGTGTCTCATCATTTATATATTAATAATTACAGTGGCATTGTCTTCTCTCAACAGCATACTAATAATCAGTATTATTATATATATACATAATCAGTAAGAATATATATATATACAGCATCAACACATTTAGCATTGTAAGATTTTCTCTATTACGATCATAAAATTAACAAATATAACAGAACATAGTATATCAGAGAACTCACAACTACTTTTGTATTACTTCATCAAATGTTTACAATGTATGACAGCAATGCTCAACAGTAATACGACAACACCATCAACCATAATCATTATATTTCCCGAACCCAAGTACAAAACATTTATAGAGCCCGAGGGGGTGCAAGGCCAACCATCCCAAACTACCTACCCCTTGGTTACACTTATTATTATTAACGACGCATTTACTAACAATATGTTTACCCGACAACATTGACTCGCCATGGACTCATGAGTCGAGTCACTACGAGTTGACTCGTGATTTTTCCTCTTAGACTCGCACGAGTCTTGCATCCAGACTCGTGAGTCTTTCACCTGGACTCGCGTCACCCAGTCAATACACCCAGCCCTTCATTAAAGTGGTTTTTTTTTTTACTTTTTCTCTCATTTTCTTTTTGCTCTTGGCCATAACAGGGTTTTAGGGTGTGCAGAGGTTGAAGACTCAACATCAAATTAGCAAAATACATCCAAGTAAAGAATTTTTCTACTCTTTTTTTTTTCCCTTCCATTAGAAATCAAGAAAATCTTGAAAAACAAGGGGAAATGCAGCAAAAAAAATTATATTTCCCTTTTTGACTTACTTCCTTGCATTTTTATCTTGTTTTTTAACACTATTGTTATCAAATGATTCATTATCGATTTTGGTTGTTTTTCCATAAAACCCTATTGATTTTTTTATTTTTTTAAGTTGTAACAGCCGACAACTATGTCAACTTCAAATAGAAAGGACAAGGCAGCCCCAAAATCAGGAAAAAAGAAAGATGGGGCATGGAACTATGGAATAAGGGGAAATAAAAAGGGAGAGATGACTTGCACGGAATGTGGAAAATGGATGACAGGTGGAGTGAATAGATTAAAATACCACCTTGCTAGAATATATGGACAAGGTGTGGAAGGCTGCCCCAAGACAACTCCAGAGATTATTAGACACATGAAGGCCCTTCTTGTTGAATATGACTTGCAAAAAGAAGAAAGGGAAAAAACAAAAGAAGACGTGATAGCTGCAATGAATCGAAATGTATCCAATTCGGCTCCTCTTGGTCACACTCGCAAAAGTGCAACCTTCTTTCATCATCAACTAAATTCAGCAACTGCTGACAATGAGGATGAGGTTACTGAGACTCGGAATCCTCTTTCATCAGACCCAAATTCTTTTATTCCACGCAATGTTCCAAGAGCACAACCTTCACTTGAAGTTATAGGATGGAATAAAGAAAAACATGAGAAAACAATGATAGCAGCAGGAAAATTTTGGTACTACAACAATTTGCCTTTCAATGCAGCGAACAGTCCATATTGGGAAGGTTTGGTTACCACATTTACAGTTACAGGCAAGGGTTTAAGGCCTTGTTGATGTGCATTTTATGACCCACGAAACAGTAGAACAAAATATCAAGATATCTTATCCTCTCTTGATCAAAATCCCGAGTATGCTAAGATTGTGAAAAGATCATACAGGTGACTCCAAGGTTCCTTTTGTGTCAGGTATTGACTGTGGATAAGCTCAATGGTAAATGTGATTTTTTGTTAATCACAAGGGGCCTTACGTTTTCATCACTCAAATTAACTTCGAACAACCAGATATGAGCTTGTGAATAGTATTGCAATGAAGTACTATTTTGGGGGGGTTTTCACGGAATATGCAGAAAGTAAAGAGAGCAGGGTTCAGAAATTCTAGTCTACTCCTAAGGGCAATGACAACGACAGATATTGCTTTGATGGACGAATTCCAAAATAAAAGCTCCACTTTGCTAAGATAAACTACAACTACGCAAGAACTGGTGCAATCTTCAAGGGGTTATGCAAATGATTTTCATATCACAACGAACACCATCAAAATGAACAATGCACGTTGAATGATAGAAGCTAAGCATACATAAAAGTGGGTTCAGGCTAACTTTGCACAACAACTTACAATCAGCAAACCGTCAAAAGTATGAACCATGGAATTCATCAAAACACCATTGCATTCTCCATTGAAATCAAAACACTTTATCTAACAAACTAATCTAAATTAGGGAATAAGAGAACAAGCAAGCACTAAGACACATCAAATGATCACCAAACTTCAATGATAAATCTATTGTCTCAGTAGCTCATAGCAACAATCTCATAATTCCATCCTTTACAAATGAGAAGTGAGGCCTTTATATAGGTCCCCAATTGCAATGTGTGGCCTGGATTGAAACAATAACCGATGGCCCAGATTTTTCCACCTCAACTCTAATTAGGGTTAGGGCAAGAAAAAGGAATCTACATTAATGAGCATATCCACATAGACCAATAAGAAAGAGAATCTCCATCTTAGTGGCTAATAAATGCCCACTATGCATTAAATGCTCCTTTGTCGGGAATACCCTGTGCTTGATTCTATTCCTTAAATGCAATGAACTCTGACGTGGGGATCTTTGACTAGCTGGTGGAGATGAATGGTGTAATGTCCCCCATTCAAGATCACCTTTTACTTTGCCTTTGCTCTCAAAATTTGAATAATAATCTTTTATTGTTCCTCTACATTTTGGCTTGGAATGAAATCTCCTTTATACTTTATTAAAAAGGTCACCATCTTTCATTAGAATTGAGTCACCACTTTTCATGTGTTTTTAATTTCCCACATTAATCGGTAGATCTTCTCTATATTCCTTTGTAGTTGCAGCCTTGGAAGATATAATTAATTCATTTACTGATAATCACTAGCTTTGGTAATGACTCGATGTAATCACTGTATAATAATCTGATCGCTCCTTTGAAAGCTCTAACTAAAGTCATCCTTTTTATAACTATTTAACATCTCCTTTAATCACTGTCTTCTTATCTTAGTGAAGGGACAGACTCTTTACGATGGTCTATAGACAGTATTACTTTCTATGCTATGTGTTTAAATCTTCAGTATTGTTGTGACTGGGAGATATGCATCCGCTAGTCTTTCTTCTGATTTTGGACGTAACTTACTGACTGTCTTCTACATATATATTCTCTGACTTATGTATTATATTGATATTTCGTGGTTGATAACTCTATGTAAACTCCAGACTGGCCTGTCTTCGCTGATTGGACTACTTAGTTGCTGGCGTCACAAAATCTTCTAGCGTTCGCTAGTTATTGTCCTTGACAGAGAAAAGATCCATTTGGTTGGTACATTCTTCTCCCGTATAGTTCCAAGAATGAGCCACAAATGTTCGGCAATTTTCCTAAAGTCAAATGTTTATTTATTTTTTTATTTTTCCAACCTTCAAACACAATGACTTCCTTTTTTGATTGGATGTTGATTGCTGTATACACGTTGAATATAATATACCACGCTGAATGATCTGGAAATGTGTTGACTGTCTTTTTTCCTCTCGTTCCCCTCTCCTTATCAACAAGAATAGTATCTCTCCATTTGTCGTCTCCTCGTCCCATCTCCCCCCCTATCGGCGTTCTCCATTTGTATGTGCCGTGGGAGGGGAAAGGTAGCGACCTTTCCTGGTCGCGACCTTTTCCCTATATGTTTATATTAATAATTTTAGTAATATTTAAAGTGCTAATTATTATTATATCAATAAATGATATATTATTAATATTATATATTGTTGATTATTAATATATTAATTTATAATATATCAATAACATATTATTAATTATTATTATATATTATATTATTAATTATTATTATATAATAATATATTATTACATAATCAATTATATTATTATTTTTGTTTATTATTACTATTCTTATCATTTATTGCTAAATTCTTATTTGAGGAAAGGGGATATTAAAATATAATTATATTATTATATTTAATAATAGATTATATTTTCTATCATTATATTACTGTATCCATATAATATAATATAATATTAAATTGATTATTTTCTTTCGTTCTATAATGAATTATAGTATTATTTATTGATTTATTTTTATTATTTCTTATCAAATCTTATTCTAGAAAGGGGACATTACAAATGGGCACCATGTCAACATGTTGGGTGCTATGTAAGCTCGATCCTTTTCAAACTATATCACTTGCAACCAAGATCTTACTTCTGAAACTATCTCTTCTTGAACATTTTCTTCCTTCCATGCGCCTGCTTGGGAATTCATCTTCCTGGAATGTATTGTACTCCCTCGTTGGTGATTCTGACATTCTCAACTTTCTTCACATAGGACCCCTTGGCAATGTTCTTGGATTTCTGGATTGAACTTTGATCTTTTAAAGTCTTGAACCTTGAATGCTTTGAACTAGATTGCTTGGTACTTGGACGCCTTCAACACTGCAACTTGGACTACTGGAACTTGAATGTCGTCCTTGATCATGCGGAACTGGAATTTTTCCTCTTGCAAAATGAAATAATCAACATAAGAATCACATAAAAGTTCTTTCATATTTTCTCTCTAACATCTTTTCATGCCTCTTTCTCTGATTCTTCACTCTCTTCAAATTCACCTCTGGAAAGAAACTCTCTCTCCAAGATTCTCGCCTTCCTCGGTTCTTCAAACTTTCTGCAAATTCATCTCTCTTTAGAAAGATATTTTCTCTCTCCAAAAACTCTCTCTCTCTCTCTCTCTCTTCAAAACTCGCACGCCCCTTTGAAAGATTCGAATGGGTTGGAATTCTGACAATTAAACATCTCCAAGATAATTCCATAGTTAGATTTGATCCATTTTTCGTCACCTTATCAAGAAAAATTATTTTCTTAATTAAATAGTAAATAAAATTTAATATATAATTAATTTTCATTTAAATCCAAAAGAAACCCCTTTATCTTTCGATTTTTAATGTCGACTCGAATTTCTTCCTTGACCCATTATTGCGATTTTGCTTTCTTTAAATTTGGGTCAGTTATCACAGAATTTTAAAATACTTCACCCATTCCCATTGTTCTAATTTGTCATCAAAGTCATTGGGTGAGAATTAGATTAATCTTCCAATATTCCCAAACAATATTCGAATTCCAACAAAACTTTGAACAACTTCACTCTTTTCCCCTTTTATTTCTTCCCATGGGAATAAGCGCATTCCCCATTTTCTTGAGTGTAGAATAGCCAAGCATATATAATAGTAAAGGACTTTTAAATTAAAATGTTTCATGGTTGCACCTTGCCTCCCCTTGTCATGGATTTCCACCTTGGGGAATTTTACGAGTCATGGAAAATAATATCTTGGGTGCAATTTGGGGTAATGGGTGGATTATTCCCTTTTGGAATTTTCCATAACCTTGGTCTATTTGCGTTCAAGCGTGATTCCTTATGCCTCACGGAAACTTTGTTTATTAAACTTTCCCCCAACAAAGGTGATTCGCGCTCGAGCGCGATTTGGGGTATGTGAGGGACTGACACTTTTAAAACATTCCTTGACTTCATGTAAATCACGCTCGGACGTGTTTCGAGCCATCTGGAGGATATTTTCTTTTGCTCAACTTTCCTTGACCATTGGTTATTCACGCTCGGGCGCGTATTGGAGGTGATGCCGGAATTTCTCGCTTTTGAAATGTTCCTTGACTGCAATGAAAATGCGCTCGAAATGCATCCCTTTTCCAAACTAGGCAAATTCCTTCATCGTTCACGGCGTGGTTAAGGCTTGTAGCAGATTTGTCTTCCATAAATGGGGTTCCTCCATTCGTAACAAAACGAGTTGGGTGTGTATGGAGTGTCTCGTGGAGCTTCTTTGCTTACTACATTCTGTGATTAAGTTCATTTAGTGCTCGCAGCGCTTTCAGCTTCCACCATAGACCATTTTATATTCTTCTCATTCTGCAATCCCTGCACTGGGTGCGTACTTGGCATCGGCATGGATTGTCTTCTTTTAAAATACTTCCTGACACATGCAAATCGCGCTGGTGTGTTTTGGCTTCCATGGTGGGTATCGTCCTTGAAATAATGCATTC
This sequence comes from Thuja plicata, assembly GCA_018584345.1. NCBI lineage: Eukaryota > Viridiplantae > Streptophyta > Pinopsida > Cupressales > Cupressaceae > Thuja > Thuja plicata. Next base: position 1,199,652 of record MU226626.1, read on the forward strand.
AGCGCTCTGAAATCAGGGGGTTGTGTATGAGGCCCTCCCATAGATATTTTCTTGAAAACTCCTTCACTATTTCTTCTTACTTGACGAACTTCTCCCTATTCCATTGCATTCTGGTCACATATCAGAACATGTCGCGAGCACATTCGAGGCTCCTTGCTGTCTGTTTCTATGTAGCAATTCATTAACTCATGCAAAAATTGTGTTGGGCGTGAACATGAAGCCCTTGTGGAGGATTGCAAATTGTTTCTTGAGTTGTCCAAATCGTGTTGAGCGCAATTCAGGGTGTGTTGCGGGATTTTACTCTTCGAACGGCTCCATTCTGCTTTTAGCACAATGGGAATGACTTATGAATTTTATCTGCTCCTGAACTTTCCTTCATTGCTGGAGTTGAGTGCAAAACAGGTCCTTGTGGATGCTCCGGTTGTAGCATGCAAAAAATTCCATAGCATCATGTTCTAGACATACTCTTGGCCAACGTGTATCTTATGTTTTTACAAACCTCGCACTGATTGGGTTGAGAATGAACACCAAGATCATCGTCTGCACCTAGTGATGTTTGCTTTCTATAATTTCTAATTTCTTTCATATATCATAATGTGCGCTCGGGGTGCGATTTTATGATGTTCAAACATGATGGCAAATTGTCTTTCATACACCTTCCTTTACCAAGCATCATTTGCGCTCTTCAACACACATAGAGGCCTTTATTAGATTTCTTCCGGTGATATGTCTTGAAATAGTTCCATCAGTCATGCGAAGTGAAGATTCTGAGTACAAACTTGGGAAGGCAAAAGGGGTTTTCACTACGAACAAATTTTGTGGGATACGTTAAAATAAGACCCCATGAACAATTTGGGCACCCATCAACAATTCCACAACTTTGTGTTGCGGTTGGATATGTTGTGCAAACCGATTTTCAGACCTTCAATCATGTCTTTGGTGAGGGGTTTTGTCAAAATGATGATAGTTCTCAGATATTTGAACATTCATAGCAACCCTTGAATTGCATCCTTGGTTACAAAGAGATGAATTTTCTAACTTTTCAAAATCTTTCTTGTAAACCTTTCTCAGAGCACGTATTGGGTATTAGTGCAGATTTCACCATATTTATATACAGAGAAGAATTTGGATTTCTATCTCATAATATTTTGGCAAGCCCTTATTTTGAAAATCGGTAGATGTTCATAATTTTGAAACCCCTGCCAACCATGTATAAATTTATGCTTTGAGGTGCAAATCAAAACTTATACATCACTGGCTCTCTTCCTTTGCAACACATTCCACGCCTGTGAGCAGACATCTGACCTTTGGATGCAAAATAAGCTTCGACTTAGATTTCACTTTTTCAAACTCATTTTTCAATTGGATAAATGTTGGGTCAATTATGATGTTCTCTATGCAATCATGAAGCAGGTGTTATCATTTCACTATTCCCCCATGCTTTCTCCCTCGAATGCCTTTGGAGATGCCTCAAGAACATTTGCAAATTCTGTGACTTTTCAAGCTCATCTCTAGGTAACTTGGGCACTTACAAGAAAATGGAGCTTCCTTTGGATAACACTCAACTGAGGCTTCATTCATGACTCTAAATCTGAAAATGCCCCAAACTAGAAACCTTTAAAGGTGGGGGAAACTAAACTCTGCCCAAGACTTAGGCAAAACTTATCACTTCTCAAAGGAAACCGCTAAGAACCTAAGAGGCTGAAACGAGAGCCAGGGCTACCGAGGAAGCCAAAACCGAACATGCCAAGCGACCAGGAGTGACACAATTTGCTAGCCATTTCCTCACATTCCAAAGCATTCTTGGTGCCATTACTCATCTTAAGCAAATGTTTGTGTTTGATACTTGGCTGCAGTCTACATACTCCAAAAAACCTGAAACAGAGAAGATAGTAAGTGTTGTTTTTAATGATGGGTCCAGCAAAAGTGGAGACAAGTTGATCAAGTTAACAAACCCAATTATAAACTTTATACAAGATAATCTACTTGCTGATTTTTTAGGGGTTAATTTTGTAATAATTTAAAATTTGTTTTCATTTTTCTAGGTGACAGAACATTTGGTAAGGGTTCTTTGTATGGTGGATTGAGAGGGAATGCAAATGGTGGGTTTCATTTATGAGGCCATGGATAGGGTCAAAGAGGCCATTTCACATTACTATGGTGGAAATTCAAAAAAATATGAAGTCCTTTGGCGCATCATTGATCGTAGGTGGACACACCAACTCCACCAACCAATACATGCCTTGGCATACTACTTGAACACAAGATTCTACTTCTCTGATTCATTTAAGGCTGATGAGGAGGTCATGGTGGGTGTTATTACATGCATTGATAAGATGGCTCCTAACCGTGACTTGAGAGACAAGGTTCTTGATGAGTTGGAGGTGAGATTTGACATTTGTTATATCTTATTTATGATTCATGAATTTGGAAATGTTCATTGTTGAGTTTGAGTCTTTGACAATTCTTATTTATGAATTTGGAAATATTCATCGTTCAAGGTCTACAAGGGTGCAAAGGGGAGACTCTTCTCTTCACAACAAGCAATTGACAGGAGAGAGAAACAACCAGGTAAAAGTTAAAACATTTTGTTCAATACTAGAAGAAAAAATTGGAAACTTGATAATGATTGTTTTTGTTACAGACTTACATTTTTTACTCAATTCTAAATTTCTAATTCTAATATTTCTAAATGTTTTTTTGTAGATTTATGGAGGGAGAATTATGTTGTTGGCACGCCTAATCTTCAAAAGATAGCCATCCGTATTTTGTCCCAGCCATGTAGTGCTTCTGGGTGTGAATGGAATTGGAGTGTATTTGAGAACATTCACATGAAGAAGAGAAATAGGTTGACCCACAAGAGACTCAATGATCTGTTCTTTGTTTGGTATAACCTTCGCCTTCGCACTAGAAAGGTGGAGGGTGTTTCACATGAGTCCATTGACTTGGACGAAATTGATCCATATGCTGATTGGACCATCAATGAACAAGATGATGGTGATGATGTCCTCCTTACTGAAGAAGATATTGCAGATTTAGAGAGAGGTGCAGTAGCAGAAGCAGCAGCATTGGCTAATTCCAGTGAGATGGAGGATGACGAAGACGAGGACTTTGATGTTGAAGAAGAAGAATCAACTCCTCCTTTAGATGCCTCAGCACCTACTAGTTCAAGGCGTGAGAATTTGAGTTATATTAGGAGAGGGAAGAGGAGGATGTAGTCTTTAGTTTGCTGTTTTTCACATTTGGACATATCATTATATCTAATTTTGTAAACATTTATAAACTTATGTTGTTGTTATACATTTTAAAGTTTGCAAGTATGATGATATTTCAAATATTGAGTGTTTGAGATTCATGTCTCTTACGCTCTCTAAATGCATTAATTTCTTTTTGTTTTTATGTAAAACTACGGTTTTTTCTTTTGCCGAGTCCTTTCGTGAGTCTTTCGCGAGTACGAGTACGAGTCCGAGTCCAATTTTTTGTTTTGCCAAGTCCGTGGCAAGTCCGAGTTTTTAAACTATGTCTTACCCTTCCTCTTTAATCCAAGCTCATTTGATAATATAGCAAGGAGAGCCTCATGCTAAGGGTTACTTTGTGATCAAGCGGTAAAGGCTACCCCCGATGATTATGTTCTTTCTTATTATGCCAGCTTTCCATGGAATTCAGAATAGAAGTATTATGCTTCTGAAATGCAAGGGAATGTGGAGGTTCCTTTGTTTCACAAATCTCCAACAGCTGCAGCTGCTTGAAGCTGGTATGCTTATACAACGCAAATGTAACAATTTCAGATACTTCACACCCACCTGTGTAACTCATATTGCCCTACTATCAACTATACCACAGGAAAACTGCAAAGATGTTCAAATTTCATCACCTGCCTTCAGCTCAAACATTAGTAGTAGGATTATATCCAACTATATGTACTATAACAGTGAAATTCAACCGGTCATTTTCCTAAGATAGACTATTTCTATTACTCTAAAAATGTGAAGAGAAGAGGTGGAGACAAGATACCCGAAAATCCCAACAATCTAAGTGGTTTCTCTACAGTTATCTGCTTTTGGCTCAAAGTGTTTCCCAAGATTTCAGCAAAAAGATAATTTTGCCCTGTAGCTTCACATCATGGATTCAGCATTTGGATCAGCCATTGGCCTGTGTACACTGTAAAGGTTGAAGTGTTCCTGCATGATAGCTGAGATATGTGACTAAAAAGGTAGAATGCTAGTGGTTGCTTTACAATACTCAATGGATGTGGTTTATTCATGGAATGATGAGTATGTACTTGCAAAGCTGCCTGTGACTCCTAAAAAGAGTTATGTTAATGCTATATCTGGAGAAGATGAACTGGAATTGTTCGAAGGCCTTCATATGATAATGGGCAAGTACTGCAATTGATATTTTTATCGTTGCCCCTAGGGCTTATAATCTGCTTCTAGGCCTTATAATCTGCTTCTTCAAAAAGAAGATACAGTTACTTGTGGCAGTTTGACACCTATAATTAGTCTCGATTTCTTTTGCATTGCAAACATGCAAAGAGCAATATGATTCCTTTCTAAGAATATCAACTATTATTAATAAGGTGGGTGGATGGACAAGGTCCAGTTTACTCCTGAGTTTGGCCATAAGGTCAAAAACCAGGTGTACAAAATACGAACAGTATATAAGGAATAAAGAAACAAAACCCCTTGTGAGCTTCCAAAGGAGGGTCTCATACACCAAATTAGCAGATGGCCTGACCGTGACCCAAAATTAACAAAGCGCATATCCATAAAAAAGAAAGGTAGAGTTTTTCAGGGTCCTATTACTTTTCTAAGGCTCCTGTTGATATCATTTTCTACATCTAATTTTAATTTATTAATTTGCTAAAATGTATCTTCTCCAAAGAAAGGCACACATAAGTAAAGAGTGGAAACATTTGGAAACTCTATACATGTCAACTAAATGAACTGTATTATGCTTTTACCTGACAGAATTCCTTATGCTTGCTGTTGAAGAGGACCCAGCTATTTCAAAATACCACTGTGCAACTGTACCGCTTATTATGTATACTTGAGCCTCTAACATTGTTGTTATAGACCAGATGGTTGTAAAAATGGCTAGTCCATAATAGGCCGGCACCCACTGTTCCTCTTTCCAAACACAGCAATCAACTCTACATGAAAACCCATATTCTTCAATTTTCGGATTTGGGATAACCTTGCCATTAGAGAAAGCAAAGAGCAGAAACACTATGATGAGCACCAAGTACAGTAAGAGCAAAAGATTCAATCCAGGCAAAACCAAAAGCAATGCCATGTTTCTTCTAAGAGCTTCGGAAGCAGTATGCAGGACTCTGATTGTCAATTCTATACGCTCTCTGTTTGCATATATAACCCAAATCATAACTCCGCATAATGCAAATATAAACAGAAATACAAAAATCCTTAAGGCAGGGCTAAATGAATCCTTGCAATGCTCATTGACCTCGCATGCCACAAACCACAGCACATCCATGAAAATGGGAACAAGAATAAAGAAAGGTAGGCAAGCGTAGACAATGTGTTTTGTGAAAGTGTTGAGGAGCCACAGCAAAATAAACACGAAGGGGATGCTTAAAACCAAGGTGATTGCAACAGTCCAAGCCAATTCCTTAACGAGATTTCTATGCTCAAATTCAAATTGCAGTTGTTCAGTTATCAATGTCCGTAACTTCCGCATACCCACTTCATTTCCGCTGATGACCAATGCCCTATCACTTGTGGGTGATGCAATGATCTTTGTATTTGGTTTCACACAGGAGCTGGAATTATGATCATAAACAAATGATCCAACATGCTTATGATCCTTGTTATGATTGATTACTGAAAAAACACCCACTGCATATGTTGTGCTCACAAATATTACAAACATGATGAGGAAAAAAACATCATGATAAGGTCTGTGTCCACTAGTATACTTCAAATCTGTGCTCTGATCCCCTGTATTAGATTTGTAAAGCAGAGGATGTGAAGAATTATCACATCCAAATTCGTAAGGATTGATTTTCTTCCCCATAGTTTTATCACATTCAAATTCACAAGGATTGATTTCCTTCCCCATATTCTAAATAAATAAACCAACTCCATTAACTGAATTACAGTTTAAGCTTCAAAACCAATTCCAAATGTTTCAGAGCTTTTCAGAATTTTTTTTTAAAATTTCACCCACTAGGTAAAGTAAAAGTTTTCTTTCCTTTTGCTTTTTATATTCTACCTTCTTGCCCTTTCGAGAGATATCACATCAGTGAACTCGAGCAAAGTACGGATTGGATTTAAAGCTAGAATACCGGTACAATGTCTTCATTGTATGGAATGGACTAATGTTTATGTGCATTCCTAAATATGAATCATGGTGAAAATTGTGTACTCACGCCCGGCTTAAATAATTCTTGTACGGGACTGTGTACATGCGTACCAATAGTGAAAATTCACATTTCAAATATTTGGATTAATTATTTATTTATTTTATTCTACTTTAAAAACGTTTTAAATATAATAATTAATTTATGTGATATATTTATTATTATTTATATTAAATTAGATTTAGTACAAAAAGTTTATTTAAAATATTTAAAGTAATTATTTACAAGTGATATATTTGTATGTGAATCTAGTTTATATTTTGATTAGATTTCTTATTCCTTATTTTGAATGAAATTTGAGGTACAAAATTGATTTAAGATAGTTATTTCCGTTGCAGCTTTGATCTCTTGGTTTGTAAATTTTTAACTTTCCATTTAATTAGCTATTATTGGTGCATTTGAACACATTTGGTCACACATTTTAAATCATCTTGAACATCAAGATAATGTAGGAATTAATTGAGTATATTTAGACTTCAATTTGTAAAAAGGAATAGAAGGGATCTATCACATAAAGTATTCAAAACATATCATATTTGGTCCACTACATGTTTACTTGCTTGCCTTTGAACCTTTACTCAAAGTAGTGAAGTTGGGCCAATTGATGCTCATAATAGTAATAGTACTTCGCAATTGTAGATGGCAAAATCTAAATACTAACCTCCAAGAAACAAATTTAGGCAAGCTATCATTTAGGCTTCATGATCAAAATAGAGCTGGTCTTTACCAACAAGAACTAGAAACCCTTCTACTCTTTGGGCTCTTATTAGGCCAAGAACCATATTCATAAAGACCTTTGGAAGATAATTGAAAATAGAGAGACCACACAATTTAGCCAAACTCTTTGTATAAAAATATTCTAAAATATTATCGCTAAATATTTTTTATATTTGACTTACTTGTCTTTTAGGTGATGGATCTCTTTTAGATTAATCATGTTATTGTGTAAAGTAAAAATAAATTCTTATCCCCAAATATGAAACCCTTCATATTTTCTTACCTCCCTTTAATGTGAAACTAGACAGATGTACCTCTCAAAAAATGGATTAAGAAGAAGAACAATGTCTTAATCCATGGACAACAAAGTCAAACCATAAGGTAGGATGAAAACATGAATATAAATCAAGTGAAAATAGAGAACTAGAAATGCATATGAGATCATACCAATTTAGCTATAATTTCACTCAAACTAAAATTCAAAAACTCATTATTTTCACATGACTAGTCATTTTTAGTCATTTTTGGATATCTAGAAGTGTGAAATAGACTAATTAGAAAAGGAAAGTAAATATAACTTTAAAGATTTTCTATATTTTAAAAATATTAGACTTTTGTAGAGACATTTACATCATAAAAATGATTTTTTCTTGAATTTTGTTCACAAGCAGTGAACAATTCATCACTAAAATATTTGAACTTAAATATATTATCTTATATAACACTAGGACTAGAGAACACAATAAAAATTAAAGCTATTAGATCTATATTTACCTTAAAGAGACCATGCCTAATTCTATAGAAAGAACTTACATTTTTATTTTTTTGATCGGTAAAAGGCCGAAGCCAAAATTTTATTAATATTAAAAATAATTTTTACAGTATAACCCCACTCGCTGCGGGCGCTGGTAGGAAAGAGTGGGGTCGAGAAAACCTCCAGCC
>MU226626.1:1216687-1234508 GCA_018584345.1 Thuja plicata
TGCTATCAGGATTCAACTGTGTAGTTTTTGAGTCAAACTCATTGACCCATAATTCATGAGTAGTGGTTCACATGAACCCATCTCTGATGAGAATGAATGGAACACTTAGCACTCATTGGATCTAGGTGATGCTCACAGAGGTGAAGCACCAGGACTTCTCGGGAGGTCACCCATCCCAGTACTACTCCAGCTCGAGCGCGCTTAACTACGGAGTTTCCTCTGGAGTAGTACTGGGATGGGTGACCTCCCGGGAAGTCCCGGTGCTTCAGCTCTGTGAGCATCACCTAGATCCAATGAGTGCTAAGTGTTCCATTCATTCTCATGAGAGATGGGTTCATGTGAACCACTACTCATGAATTATGGGTCAATGAGTTTGACTCAAAAACTACACAGTTGAATCCTGATAGCAATATCACAATTTGACTTGCTGTGGAAAAATATCTCCTACTTAACATCATATTTATTCTTCTTTAAAAAATATACCATAACACCACGAGCAACTAGGGCCTCTTACCCATTTCGAAAGATATTTTATGCATCTCTTAAAATAACAACCACATCCTCCATCTTGAAAGTATTTTCTTCTAATGGCCATAACAAGATGATCTCATGAATCTAGCAAAGAACATAACAAAAGCATACATTTCCCTTATTCATCTATCTTAATAACGCCATAATCTAGTTGAGCAACCACTATATTAAATACATCCATGTTATTTATAAAGGATCCTCCTTCCTACATAATCACAGAATACAACTTCTTTCTCAAGAATAAACTATTTAACAAGGATTTCCCCTTATAAATATCACCAAGCTTATTTCATATCTCAATTGCAGTCTTCTCTTCATGGACATTCATGAGCACAAAATCAGCTAGACAAAATCTTATCAAACTCTTGGTTTTTTATTCATTGTAACTCATACATCATGTGCAGTATTTTGAGGTTTTCTGGAAGAAATCACAACCCATAGATCTCTATCTACAAGCATATCCTCCATTTTGGGTTTCCACAACTCAAAATTACTGCCATTAAAAAAAAATTGTCTCTAGTCTTCTCAATGTGCTTGCCATCTCAAAGATGCAAAGAGGAAATGAAATCTTCCAATGCAAAACTCCCTCTAAAACTATATCAACACTTCTACCAACAGCAATAAAGAAAAACACATTTGAGTTTGACTAGAAAACTACACAAATAAATCCTAGTAGCAATATCACAATTTAACTTGTTGTGTTGGAAAATATCCCCCACTTATCAATTGATGAGATAAAGGGGCTCTTTAATGAATGTTTCATGAGGCACACAACACTTGTCGAAAGTTTTTTCAAATGAGGTAGCAAGCTAAGTGGATTTAACCTTGAAGGAAACTTCAAGGTTAAGCACGCTTGAGTTAAAGTAAACTAGGATGGGTGACCTCTTAAGAAGGCCAGATGCTTCACCCTTGTGAAAATCATCTATATGTAATGAGTGCTAAGTGTTCCATTCAGTCTCGTGAGAGATTGGTTCTTGTGAGCCACTACTTATGAAATATGGGTCAATGAGATTGACTTAAAATTACACAGTTGAATCATGATAGCAATATCACAATAATAACAAAGTTGGTTAGGCTCTAATACTAGTTGAAAGGAAGCAAAGTGTGAAATAATAATTCTAAATGCTAAATCTACAAGGAGAGACAATGCCAAAATAAATTTTACAAACCCTAACTCTTATAGATTACATAAACACATATAAATTCATCTTTAAATAAAGAAACTCATAACACCATATGTATGTGGAAAAACCCTTTTGGAAAAGAAAACTCACACTCCAATAGGCAGATCTCAATTGTAATATTAGTAACAAGAGCCACAATATGATGTGCAGAGCCAATGCTCTTTAGGTGTGATTATAACAACACGAGATTCTGGAGAAAATTCTAGCACTAAATAGCCTCTTAAAAAATATTCTACCTATCATACAAGATACACTAAGAAGCCACATATTTATAAAGCTCAACGCAAGTGGAAAACACCATGGTTTCCAAGACCAATTCATACACTCAAAAGTAAGTAGTGTTTACAACAACAATTTTTATATCCACATCACTTTATACATAGCAACTTTCCAAAACACTAACTCGTGACTCATTCATGATGGTCATCTTACCATATGCAACACTTACCTCACACCACTTGTGAAAAGTGAACTCACCATAAATATTAGCTGCTAAAAATAACTTTCCAAGACTCTTCTACTAAACTAGTAGTTGTCATAGTAAGTGAAAGAAATAGTCATAGTCCTAATATAGCAACCTATGACACTAGCCCTCAAATTTTTAGGTCTTCCAAAGTAGTTGCATTAGGACTCTTAGATTGTGACACTTTAATCCCAACAATATTTGCAAACGAATTCATTTAATATTAATTAATAATATGAAAATTTTGAATTAAAAAATTAATTCTAATACCTTCTTTCATCCCTTGCATTTTCTCATTAAGTTAATTAGCAAAATTTAATTATACTCAATAATATTACTATTTACATTTATTCTTTTCATTTAATGTACTAATATTATTTAACCTTAGTGTAAAATGGAGTAATGTACTAATTTACTCAATCACAATAATAATAAATATTCATGGGATACTCATTTACTTATCTAAGAAGAACTAGTATAGTAATAATTATGTATTTTGATTATTTATTTACTTAAGTTAATTTCAAATCAGATATAATAGTAATTAACTACACCTTAATTTGTGATTACATTGAATTTTTTATTCATTAAATTAGATATAATCTATTTATTATTAATAATAAATTTTGATAGTTTAGATGACATATTTAGCTATATCTATACTTGGAACATTAAATATAATAATCTTCTCTACAAATGATATAAGTTAACTTTTAGACTAGATGTTTATATGAGATTTGTTATTTTCTTAAGCATTAAGAGTGATCTTTAAGTTATAGGCTAAACTTGCATTAAAAGACAACACTATAAACTTGATGTCATTTAAAAAAAAACTTAATTAAAGTATGTTAATAAATGATACATGAGAAAAGATTTTGATATTTTTGTTTTTTATTTAAATAGAAAAGATTGGGGATATTATACATTTGTAGTATGTCCTCCATATGTTCCCTTTGGAGATTATAAGCTACACAACTCCTCCTTGATAAGGAGCATTCTAAGGTGAGTATAATGACGGAGGAGATGAGACAAGTTTGGGTAAGGGGAGATTGATCTATCATTATAGATGGGTAGATTGATATTAGACATCAACCAATCATCAATATTATTATCACATGTTTAACATGCTCTTATTTTCTTAGAGTTGTTGATTGTTCACGAAAGAGGAAGAATGCAAGCTTCCAATTTAAAATTTTGAAGGATGTCATAGAAGAGGTTGGACCATGCAATATTGTATTACATGTAGTGATGATTCAGCTCATTTATGAAAGTTATCTTTCGTAATGGTAGAGGGTACTTGCAAGCACATATGTTGTGTGCATGCTTTGAACACATAAGAAATTGGAAAAATAGATCAAGTGAAGGAAGTAGTGTTAGCAAATAGAGGCATTATCAAATGTTTATTTGCAATCATCACACATCACTTGTTTTATTTAGAACTGTTTCGATGAAGGAATTCCTCAAGCATGTGGATATCAGATATGTCAACTACTTTATTTTATTAGAAAGTATGATTGAGGTGCAAAAGCCACTACAATCAATGATGGTTAATTCAAGGTGTGGTAGATAAGCAACGCAAACACAACTGAAGAAAAAAAGTATCAAATAAAAATTCCTCAACAATGATTGGTAGTCCACGATTAGGTAAAAAAATTATTTTTTATTATTGTAAGCAATGCAAATTTTAGTATTAATTTTTTAATTTTATTATTAACTAATACAATGTGGATTGCAGTATAAAATATTTTATTCATTTACAAGTTTCTAACTTGTAAATTTACAAAATTAAATTCATTTTTTTTCAATATTTGTTGCATTATCTCACTTATTGTGCAGATTATAAGATATGTTGATATAGACTCACCTAGTCTTGGAGAGATTTATGAAACATTTGATAACATGCTTGGACAAAGGAAGCAATAAAGTTCAAGGCAAGGACCCTAAATTGGTATTTTACGAAGAGCACATTAGGCCCATTATGAGAAGGAGGTGGCACACTATGAACACCCCAGATGGTATGCAACAAGACCTAGGAGAGTCTCCATATGATGATGAAGAGGTGAAAGAAGGCTCAATGAGGTTTTTTGCAAAAATGCATACCAAGCAGGAGTCTCAAAAACTTAGAGCACATTGGCTAGACTTTGAGTCTTAGTGGCTCAACATTTAGTAGACCAAAGGCAAGGATGGATAGATGCACATTAGCTCAAACCAACCTCATTGGATTGTTGGCATTTGTTAAGACTTTGTTAGCCAGGTTCATGCTTGCCATTGATGTCAAAAAGAGTCAAAAAGAGTTATGCAAATTTGTTATTGCTCTTTACACTGGTGATATAAATAAAAGGTGAACAAATGTAACAAATCAGTGCAGAACGAATATAAACATACCTGATCTATGTTGGTGACAAAAGATCTAGTAACTATTTCAAAGCAAGTTAACGATAATTCAGTCACAAATATTATTGAAGACATTATCTCAGATCAAGTAAAGTGTCGGGTTGCATATATATCTTTACTAGTAAGGCGATATTCACAATGAGGCAATGTTTGCAATGTGTGCATTATCTACAAACAGGGTATGATGTCAAGTATGAGTTTTTGAAATGAAGATGTGGTTGAAAGTGATTTTCGGACCATAAAAATAGTCTTCCTCATATTTTGAAAATAAATGTATCTTTATTGGACATGGTAATGATAAAATTATTGTTAATCCTAGAATCAACGCAAAGATAAAAAATCAGTCTTTGGACATGGAAATGAAACGTTGTGTTGATTATGATGATTGTTTGTTACCAGGCATAACACATATAAGTCGATATTATGTCGGGTTTGACACGGAAATTCTTACAAGGTTTGATACATGTATTGGCACCAATCACAAATCTTTTTGTGTTATCATTAATTTGCAAAAATAATGAAGTTTCTTTTAAACATATCAGTTGAGGATGAAGTTGGCATGAATCTCTTTTTGATATTATCATCACCTTCTTGCTATAGAAAAGAGGCATAGTTGAGCATGTTAAATATAATGAAGACTTTGGTTCATGTGCGGTTGTTGATAGGTTTCTATGTTGATTTAAACTATCCAACCGATCCCAATTCAATTAAAACTACTTTCTTGTATGGCTAATAAAGGGAGTCTATTTAAATGTTGTATTCGATAAGTAAATTGTGAGTGGTGATTGCAATGAAAATATATCATCGATAGAAGAATCTTGATGCAAAGTAAAGTAGACATCGGTGATAAATAAAAGATATGTTCAGAATATGAAGAGGGTGTGTTGATTGGACTGAAAGAATTTATGTTGTGAATACAATGAATTGGTATTGAAGTTCTGTTTGAGTTTGAAAAAGATAGAGTTCTTCCATTGAGACTTGAAGGTGTGTAATGTTGTTAAAGTATGTTTACTATGGGATGTAGTAATCTGCTTTATTGAGTTTCGTGATACTTTGAGAGGAAAGAAATGATGTATGACTGAGACTGAGATTTGAAGGTATGCTGCTGTAACAAAGAAGAAGTTCTTGTACAATGGAATTGTTGTATTGGTAACAAATTTTATTGAATTCCAATCAGGTTTTCATTGTTTAACCTTATTCAGTTTGCAAAGATTATTGCAGATCTTTTTGTTAACAGAAATAACATTATACATGATATTTGAAGTTTGTGTATGTTCATATTGTAGTTGTTTGTTTACACATTTCAGAAATTGTGAAGTCAAACTTTTGAAAAAAATGTAATGTGTGATTTAGTGTTGGGTTGGTATTTTGGTTGTTGAGTGGGTGTTCATATTTGAAAGAGTTGGTTATCTTAAAGTAGGATACAGATGACTCCTTAGGGTTGGTGCCCTTAAACATTATAGTTGAAGTTTAACCATGAGGCTAGATTAGGATAGTAGATCTTAGCAACGTTTCTCACCGTAGTTATCCCATCCTGGGTTTCCATGTAAATCTTGTGCATTGTCTTCATTGTGGGGTTGCATCTCTTTCTACATGCAATTTCAATTCCTTTCAATTTTTAGATTGAAGGTTGACAAGTTTCATTAAAATTTTAAATTGATTCACGATAAAATTATATCTTTTACTGATTAATCCTATCCCCACCCCCTATCAGTAGTAGAATTGTGTTCTATTGGCATGGCATGGCAAGGATGCACTTGCATTGAGGATGCATGCCACTTGTCTTCTTTCATAGGTTGCTAGTTCCTAAGTTGTGGAGAGGAATTGATCTATATATAGCTCCATCTAGTCATTCAGGAGGAATAGGCTTACCTCTAGAGCATTGAAGAAGCTAGTAATTGTGCATAGTGCCTTGCGGCTTCGGTTATGGAAGACACCTAAGCATTATCAAACTCTAGCTACACATTGGGATGTCGATCCCCAAGATACTACACAAGTTGATGAGAAGCAGGCACATGATGCACTACTTGGGGTTTTATTAGATGAGACAACCTTTCATAATGGCAGTGACTCAAACTCTAATTTTGATGCAGTATTAGGGGAGGTTGATTAGGGACAGTTGCATATTAATATTTCTATATATTTCTCATTTTGTAGTTGAAACTTGTAGCCTTTGAGCATTCTGATGTAATTTTTATATAATATGTTGTGTTTTGTTAGTGAATGCAACCGAACTCTGTTAAAATTCCATTTGTTTGTCGCTTTCTATGAAATTTAAATATCAACATTGAACTTCTATCTTCAATATTATGTGTCAAGGTTATACAATGTATTGAGTATTTCCTTATGAATGATATCATATGAATATCTGAAATTTTCTATATTTTTTAAATTTTACCTATTTTTTAATAATCATTCCTTATTGTTGCCTAAACAATGGTGTCCTCGAAACATGGGGTGACAGACCAGATATGATTCAAACCAAAATAATCAACAAAGAACATTTGGCCAAAACAGAAAAGAAAGTTACAATCAATATCAAATTCTATTCATGTGATTTTTGGTTTAGTATGATTCCTCAATCTTAAAACAGACAAAATATCTCCTCCAAAATCATCCTTTCAAGGCATTAAAATGCTCATGGAAATTACTACTAATTTAATTTAAAAATTTGGACAACTTTTCAGATCAAGATCAATTTGTCTAATAAGGACAAGAGGACACCTGTCATATACTCTTTTATTCAAAGATTTTAAGACATTTGTAAGCAGTATCATCATGGAATTGGACATAGAAATGTGAAAGCCCTCCGTAAAAACACTATCAAACAATCATAATATACATTAGTTTACCCTAATACTTTCAATTGTATTTTAAATAAGATATATCAGGTGCGTGATTTTCCTACCATTTTCTCTAACAAATTTAATGCGTTGAACCCATGAAAGATTGCGTCAAATGGTTAATGCTATGGCAAAAACTAGTTATGGATAAACTTCTAAAGATCAGAAATGAATGTTGATTGTTGGTCGGGTTGTGATTTTCTTGAAAGCATGCAGCATGTGTTTTCTGATTAGTTTTGCTCAATTTGTATATAGAAAAGTGCTTCAAGGTTGGTCTATTTATGCTTTAAAAATGATCTCATTGGATGATATCTTTTGCAATAGATGAATTTTGGGTAAAGCCTTCTCATTTAAAAAAAGATAATCATAAACAAAACCAAAGATGTCCAGACAGAGCTTTGAATGGTACGGTACAGACCAAACCATTTCAACCATACTCAGCCTAACCAATTTAACCAGAACCAAAACATGCAACTAGCACTATCCATTGCTACTTCCGTCTTTGAAACCAAGGATACTGACTTCAATTTTGAATAGAAGCTTTTCTAACAGAAGCAGATTCAGTGGATTCATTTTTCTTACCTTATTGTCAGTGTTTTGTGTCTCTTTACAACTAGCAGAGTTGCAAGTGGCGAATGTTAATGCTTTTTAAAGGTGTGTTGAATAATCTAATGATTTCGAAGTGTTTTTAACAAAGGTATGCATCTTTTTTTCTAGTTAATTTTTCAAATTTGAACTGACTAACGTTGAAAACCTAGGACTGACGTTGCTCAGTTTTTTATTGTTTTTCCTCACCATTTCCTAACCCCACAGAAGTGAATTAGATGCAAGTTGTAATGAAAAAGAGACATTGTAGGTAGGATGTCTTTTCCAAATTCTCAATAAAGTTGATTCAATCAAATTGGCTTTGGGTTAAAGGAAATGTCGGATTTGATCAAATGCTGGAAATAGTCAAATCATGGATTGACTATTCCAGTTTTTCATTTCCGGATTATAGTTTGGACCGTTTGGTTCACCCCCCGGATGACTGAGAAGATGCATAAGGAATTTTAATTGTTTATTTCTTAATTTTCTTTTAATACGGTGTGTATATGCATGTATATATACACACATACATGTGTGTATATGCATGTATATATACACATATATGTATATATGCACACACATATATACACGTGTATATATGCACACATATGTGTGTATATACACACATATGTGTGTATATATACACACATGTATATATACACATGTATGTGTGTATATACACACACATGTGTATACATACATATACACATTTGTGTATATATACATGTATACACATAGATGTGTATATACACACACATGTGTATATACATATATACACAGATGTGTATATACACACACGTGTGTGTATATATATACACACATACATGTGTGTATAAATATACATACACGTGTATATATATACACACATGTATATACATGTGTGAATTTATACACACATACATGTGTATATATACATATACATACATACACACATACATATACACACATTTATGTATATATACACACACATACACATGTATGTGTATGTGTGTATATGTATATATACACACGTGTATATATACACGCATATGTGTGTATATGTATATATACACACACATGTGTGTATACACACATATACACACATTTGTGTATATATATATGCACATACACACATACATATATACACACACATGTGTGTATATATACACACACATGTGTGTGTATATATACACATACACACGTGTATATATACACATATACATGTGTGTATATACACACATACATACACACACACACACACATTTATGTATATATACACATATACACACGTGTGCGTGTGTGTGTGTGTAAATACATACATACAAGCTTTTTGTAGTGTTAGAAGGAGCTCATTTCAATTCCAATTCTAGGTTTTTTTAGGAAGAGCTCATTTTGGGGCTAAATTAGAATTAGAAAATCCATATTCTATTTACATGGGGTGGACACAAACATTGAATTTGGCAAATCCAGAATTTGTTAATTCTAATTCCACTCTAATTCCCGCAACCAAAAAGTTTAAAGGTCATCGGGTGTTAAAAAGATGAGGGATTGATAATTTAATGTCATAAGGATAATTGCATATTATAATCAAGACTCTAAAAGTAACATTCCAAAATAGCACTTAATTAGTATTAATTTGGAATTTTGGCATCATTAAACAATTCAGCAATATATCTTTTCACATTACTTCAAAGAGGCTAAAGCCCTAACCAACTTGCTACCTAATAAAGGGAGTGATCAGATGGAGCTTAGATTTGTTGACAGTGTACCAGAATCTTGGCCCGAACTAAGCCTATATAGCTTGACAAAGATTTGACATAACATAGATTGGCAGACCGAATTCTTGCATCATTATGACTGTGACTGCCTTGGCAATTTGATTTATAGGATTGCTCATCTGAGAGATGCATTCCCTATTAGTGTTTTTTGTGGAATGCTCAGGACCAAAGCATGTCAAGTGCTATTAAATAATGCGGGATTGTACACTTACAGCTCTGATTTCAATCTCTTTCTGTTTTCTTCTTATCAAATGATAATTGTAATTCCTGATGCAATGATTAATGTCACGGTGTGTTCTTAGAGGGATATAGCTTTACTAGAAGGCTAATAAATGTGAAAAATGTTTATCGCATTAATTTTAAGGAAATTTTGACTACAATAGTAGCGCTGCCTCAACAAGAGCTGTTGAAGCCATCTACAAGAAGCAGGGTGAACTCAGACATTGCACGAGCATTACATTCATCATTTGTAGAACCATGTTGCTAATAATACCTTGGCTATATGGACGCCTTTAAAATGTCTAAAGCAAGGTTTTAGAAAAGGATAACTATTGGTGACCTCCCCTCCCGATCTCTAGCATCATAGTTTAAGTCTTTGTCTCCATAGTGAATTTTAGATATTGGAAGACCATTTTGAAACTGATAGGCCATTTTCCTAGGAGATATATAATATTATAATCTCATCAAGGATTTGAAACTGCAAGAATATGGAGAAAAGATACATTTGGGAAAAAGATTGAATCCCACTTCTAGTCATGTTCCAATTTCGAAGGACAAATTCTGGCAGTGGAATGTGATAAAGGGGCGGGGCAGGCACCATTTAAGCCCAAATGGGAGGAGTTAGGACCACATTAGAGGTCATAGTTTCAACTGGTGATCTAACCAATATCCCATAGCAGCGAAAAAGAGTGTCTTGTGGAGGCAAGCAATGAGGACTCAAGCAGGAGTCAGATTCATTCCCTTGCAAAGAACAAGATAACCAGCTGTATGCAGGCGATGGCCAATGGATGTCAAGCTGAGGCAGGGGAGAAACCAGTCAAGAGGGCCCCAACTAGAATACTTATAGAAAGCATGAAAAACATATCTTGTTCAATAGGTTCAGCGAATCCAAATCCACGGATGACCATTTTGAAGGTTCATAGGTTTTCAAATGATACCATTGGAAAGATAAAATATGCTCTTGGTGACACAAGCGACTGTGTAGATTACAATAATAGTAAACAGGAGGTACCAGCAAATATGCCCCGTGATCTGATTCTTGCCCACATGATGAAAACAATAGAAACTTGGGAAGCCCTATCCAAGTAGCATCTATGCATACTCCTATGCAATCTATAATTCTTATATGTTTAAACTCTGATAGCATTACAGTCAACACCGGCCAAACTAAAAATAATTTGGAAAATATAAACTTAATCCAAAAAAACAATTTTCAACAATAACAGATATAAGAGTTCTACAGAATATAAAATTGTTTGCTTGTTTCTCTCTATAACATATTTAAATGGCTCTTGCTGTTTTGCATTAATGGTAGACATATCCATTCAAAGCAATATAAATCAAGGGTCAGAGGCAATGAGAGAAAACGTAACCTATCTGCATGCTTAAGAGTCAACAATTACATTTATCAGGAAAATAAAATGGTAAATCACAATAGTCAAACTGAATGGGAATAATAGCCTGCAAATCTATCATTTCTGCAAAAAAGTAAACCATACTCATAAGTGCCACATCACTTTTAGTATTTAAAAGAATAGAACATATCTAAACTGGTCTATCCTAAACAAAGAAAGCCATCTAAGCAGAAATTATCTTATCTCCAGTGAGTATATCCTGCTATCATTAACGAATTGCTTAAAATTTGAACACATGTTATTTCTTTCTGAAAAATGGAATCACCCTAAAAATAACAAATGAAAACAAATAAAAAAACATCAGATGAACTGCACCAACAAAAATGCCAAAACTTGTAAAGCTACGTGAAGTATCAGATCAACAAAGATAATCTTTAAAAATCTGGCTTTTATAGCAATTTAAAGATTATTTAGAAAAGACTATATGTCCACATATTAAGAGAATATAGCTTCATGCATTCTAAGGTATCAAAAATAAGTAACTCTTATTGCTTCGTCTTCTTGTTCCAGATCATCAAAGATGGTATAGGAAAACCCAACAACTCATACGTATCATTCTTTTGATTATCAATTTTAGGCATAGGTCTGAAAAGAACCCTATTTTGTCCTCTCCTTTGTCAATAATGCATTAACAAAAAAGATTATGTGCTCACATCGTCAAGTTTTCACATTGTCAAGTATTGGAAATTACACAATTCTGGATCCAGAATAATAAATAACACTCAACCTCATTATGATTCTAGAGTTAAGAACCACTACTCACAATCTCGCAACTACACAGCCATTTTCATATCTATTTTCTTGTGGGAATCATATCCAAGAAGCTGGATATCACTTGCAACAAAAGAATCAATATCCTTCTTTTCTGGGTTGATTTTCAAAATCTGCAGTACAAAATAATAAGAAATCAACAACAGGAATATTGTCATAAAATACAACAGGGCCTGCAGAATTTTACAGATAAAAAACAGTTGCGAACCTTAGTAGCAAAAATGGTTAGACAAAACAGACTTACTGGAAATGGTTTAGGTGAATTCTGAAGTTGTTCTAAAAGAGGGCCAACGTGATTTTTATATACATGAGCATCACCAAGCACATGGATAAAATCACCAGGCAGGAGGTCTGAAAATACATTCAAGATTCATCCCATGATAAAATTAAAATTAAAATGAATTAAAACCAAATTCAAGAAAACAAAACACAAATCTATGACTAAAATAGCACAGTAATTCTGAGTAAATGAAGTTTTGCACATATTCAGCATACCACAAACGTGAGCAATCATGCATGTTAAGAGAGCATAGGATGCAATGTTGAAAGGCACACCAAGACCCATATCACATGATCGCTGGTACATTTGACAAGACAATTCCCCTTTGGCCACATAAAACTGTACAAAAAACACCAGAATGACATTAAATAAGAGGAAATATGAATGCAAATGGATGTAGGAGTTTGGCATCATACAATTAAGAACTGACCTGAGCAAACATGTGGCATGGGGGAAGAGCCATGAGTTTGAGGTCTGCAGGGTTCCATGCAGAAAGTATAATGCGGCGATCTTCTGGATTGAATTTAATCTTGTGAATTACATCTGCTAGTTGATCAAAGCCTTGGCCAGTGTAATCTGAATGCATATCACTATACCTGTCCAAACAGCACATCAAACATTACAACTTATTGTAGGCAGATTTCCTTGCCAAAAAAACCACTATATCTACAATCTCTTCCAGAATAATTTACCAACCTAGCTCCAAAATGCCTCCACTGAAATCCATATACTGGTCCCAAATCACCTTCTTCTCTTTCTTTCAGCCCAATGCTGAAACAAAAAGCACATGAAATTTTGAGGCAAAAAACTAAGATGTGAAACATTCTACATAATTAAAAACCACAATGAAATCAATTTAGTTCCTATTGAGATTTATCTTTTGTTATTTGCAGATATCATGCTTAAGGGGCTGAAAGTAAACAGTTGGCACGTTGTTCTTATCTGGGGCACACAAATCCCAAAATCAAGAACAACTTACCAGCTGTTTAGCGATTAACCTCTTCCTACCTAAGGTGCTCATTCCTGTGACTTCCAAATTCGACAACCATGGGCATTTACAAAACAAGGGATTTTCAATTCTTTTGTTCCATACTTCTGCATCACTGTTGCAACAGTTTTACAATCAACAAGGTCCACCACCCATTTGCAATGCTCCCATTGTTTGAAAAGTACTTTTTGAATACAAATCTCATAGGAGGAAAAGAAACTAAAAAACTAGAATCTCTTGCATTATCAGATATCACATGACAATGAGTATTCATTCATAA
Source organism: Thuja plicata (assembly GCA_018584345.1). Classification (NCBI taxonomy): domain Eukaryota; kingdom Viridiplantae; phylum Streptophyta; class Pinopsida; order Cupressales; family Cupressaceae; genus Thuja; species Thuja plicata. The sequence goes on from MU226626.1 coordinate 1,230,398, forward strand.
GGAAAGAGGATGATTATTCATACATAAGGAGAGAGGATACTGTGAATACCTATCAAGGTAATCTCTTGATGCATTTCCATCCCATATATGTATTCCCTTTTCTTGCAGAACCTGCAATATGAGAACCCAAAATAAAAAAATTAGATAAAAAGGAAAAGAAATGACAAGCAGTATCATCTTATAGTAAATATATAAAGATGACTAATTGCATATGTATTTCAATCAAGATATGAAATATGCTCTCAATATTTGTGCGGAAAAATTTAACTTGAAACAGGTGAATTCTGTAAACAAATATGATAGGTTTGAGGAGAAAAATTATTGAAGAAAATGAAAACTAAACAAGGAAACTCCTCAAATTTTACATTAAAGAAGATCTAATGATGCTCTTTTTCCAAACAATATTTACTTCTGTTACATGGTTGATTCAAAATACCATAAAAGGGTACTTTGGAGGACATTATAATAGTATATGGTTGTGATACAAATGGCTCTACATAATGTTATGCCTAATGCTCATCACGCTTTTAAAGAAGCTAGTATGACAAGTGGACTCAGATCAAATAAAAGAAATTACACGCTTTACTTCCAAAGTTTTTATTTTGAAAGTATTTTTAGGTTAAAGTCTTTCCATTTGTCCCTATTGGCACCCCCTTGGGCTTCTAAGATCTCTTCTTTCACGTACTTCAGGCTCCCTCTTCCTGTGCCCTCTCAGCCAATTTGTATATTGATGATTATCGTGGTTGTCACATTCTCCTTGAAATTTCAAACCCAGTTCCAATGGTGCATGCACAAAATATACAATCTACTTGCTTAATAACATATGAAATATTCAAAGGAATTCAGCTGCAAATAAAGCTATGTTATCGGGTTCCTCCCTAACACCTATAACAGAAAGGATCTGGTCTAGTGCCGAGAGAGCTCTAGGTTCAATGTAGGGCCAACATGAGCACCCACCCCAAGTGGACATTGTGTGAACCCAGGTCAAACTTGTGGGCCACCTGACCACAAAACCAAAAAAATGAAAAAATAATTGAAGATTTCTAAAAACAAAAAGTATTTTAAATACCTAATTTTGCCCCAAAGTAAAGGCACTTAACTTCTTTTGCTTCATTTGAGCAACACGAGTAAACCAACATTTTTGGTTCCAAGCTTCCATTGTTATTTCTTGAAGGTTGCAACATTTTTTCTTTGAAGGGCAACGCTACAAAAGACGAGAAAAAGTAGACCAACTAGAGAGAGTTGCACAAAGATTTATCCGTCATAGATAAGTGAATCTTGTAATTTTTTTCAAGATTTAAGTTTTGAATTTTTTTAAACCCTTTTTATACATAATATAAGGGTTATAATGCTACAAAAAATTAAGATGTAAGAGTGAAAATTTGTAATGTCATTTATTTTGTTATGTTCATAAAAAATGGCTAATGGTTCTAGTTCATTTGCCCCAAATGTAAAGAGCTCATTTAAATTTTGATGCAATGTCACCTCTTTGGCAACATACAAGCATAATTGAACAACATTTTGGTGGTGGGGGGGCTATTGTTGCATTTGTAGCCAATGTGGGTGCTCATATAAAAGCTTGTATAGTCGATTCAAGGCTCATTTCTGCACTATTACCACTTAGGATAAAAACTTGTCAAAAGCCAATCAAAATAGGGCTCAAAGCAACAAAGAGTGGGATATAATAAAGAACAAGAAAACGCCAAAATAGTAAGTAATTGATCATAGGAAAGAGTGTATCCTCTTTCCATGAAAGCATTTTATAATCCTTCTTGTGGATTATCACAACTGACAACTCACATAATATGCTCCTTGGGAATACATTCCTTGCCCAAAACGATCTCCTCCCTTATAGGAGACACTGTAGGGATGCAAGGTTGAGTAGGAAACATCCCCACCCTGTCCCCTTTTAACCAACTTTCAAGAGCATCCCAAAGACGTCAAAATCTTACAAGCTAAATTTTTCCCAAGGACAACTACCCATCCCCTAATGTACACAAGCACATTTTAGTTACTTTTTTTTTGCTTACAACCTTTCAATGCCTATTTGATTTATGAAATGCCCATCTAGGATTTACAAAAAATTATGAAAATGGCACTACACTCAGACCGCCACCAAACTATAAGCTTGACCAAGTAATAAAATAATGATTAATCATGGTCACAAGATATACAAAATACACATCATCTACCATAGAACTCTGCATCTTCGCAATCAAAGTCAAAGTGAAGGACTAGCTTGTTTCATACATAGGACAACTTGTTCAATAGACAAGGACTACCATAAGCAAAGTTGGCATGCTACAATCATTATAATATTGAATACGAGTTAAGTCATAATAAAAAAGAAATGCCACTTCCATAATGCGAAAATGTATCAATCATGCACTGCACAAAAAAACTCATTAATCAAGCCCATTTGTTAGTATCCCAGCTAAGGTCAAACTAGAGCATAACCAGTTATCTTTTTACTTAGTCATTCCTCTTGTTAATGAGTCTGACAGTAGAACATGCAATCTTAAAGGCTTCAAGAAAACTTCAAAAATAAACCCACACCTGAAAATCTAGACAAGCGTGTCTTTATTAACTCATTAAACAAAAAAATAAAAATTTAAAAAAAACTTATGCTCATGTGTGTGTGTGTGTCTATCTATATAGAACATCTTCATTCATATTCAATTATCCATGCTCACAAAGGTTCTATAATGTTTATAATGAATGAATAATTAATTAATAATATTATAAAATGGATATATGAAATTTCCTTATATTTTAAAATTGCCATCCTTAATTCAACCTTTCATGCCACCAGCTTCCCAAGAAGAGAATATAGGACCCATTTTCACATAATAGAGGACCATATGAAAAGGCCTTCAAGAATGGGATGAGGAAGGTTGCAAATGAAAGTGCTGCTCATTTCATTTATAGCAATAGACTTCCTTTCAACCTTGTTAGATCACCATATTGGAGGGAAATGGTGACAATTGCCAGCGCACCTTCTAATTACATTACTCCTAGCTATAGTTCGCAAACTTGAACTCAGAGAGTACTCAGCAAGCCCAAAATGTTCAACTCAGCAAATACTTACAAAAAGTCAGCAAAAACTTGGCAACTTAGCAAGTACTAAAAATTTATCTCTTTAAAAAGTTTTTTTTTGTAAAATTCAATTACAAAATGCATTAAATTAAGCTACTACCCAAAGAGGGAGACAAATCCCAAGTCAAGAACTGGAGACCAATTACCTTATTGAATATCTCATATAAAATAATTGCTAAAGTCATGGCTAGGATAATTAGTAGCATGCTAAATGATATCATTTTTGTCACCCAGACAAGGTTGATCAAGGGAAGATATATAATTGACAATTTGATTACTAGTTGGGAGGCCATGCATTGGGCTAAAATGGATGGACAAAATGCAGTGATGGTACGATTAGACTTTGAAAAAGCATATGATAGAATTGAATGGCCGTTTGTCTTGAAAATGTTGGAGGCCTTTGGGTTCCCAGAATATTTTTGCAGATGGGTAAATATCTTGTTTCAAGACTCCTCAACTGTGATTAATGTTAATGGAGAAATCTGAGAATCAATCCAATTAAGTAGATCCATTCGACAAGGATGCCCTTTGGCACCAGCTCTATATGTCATTGTTGCTAATGCTTTATCCTACATTCCTAAGGTGATGCAGGAGCATCCCAGGGTAGTTGGCTATCCTGCATGTTTGGGAGATTTGATGGAGTTGTGTGGACTTATTTTCATGTGTGAGGGATTTGGTAGAGTTTTGTGGACCTACTTGGGTCTTGGGTAATTGGTTTTGATGTATTTAATGGAACTTGGCATGGTCTTGGTTGCTTGGCATGGACTGGGAGGAGCTCGGCCTTGCTTAGGAATTTGGTGCCTATTATAGGCCGTATAAGTAATTTTCCACAAAGAGTTAGAGGATGCAAATTTCAGGGATTGAAGAGGGCCTAGATTTCTACCTACAGTTCGAAGCACGAGTCCTAATTCATCCGGAGCTAGGAGATATCGCAATTTTACTAAGACATCAATTTTGGGCATTTAATTGTTGTTGTTGGCCGACTTGTGGCATTTAATTTATGTGTTTGTATTTA
>MU226626.1:1234794-1259532 GCA_018584345.1 Thuja plicata
CTTGGGGGCTCCTACCAGTGTGTGGATCTGGACTAGCTAGGATTATTCATTCATCCTGGAGAAGAGGAGGTGGTTGTGGAGCGAGTTTTGAGAGGAGCTAATGGCTGCGGCTTGGAAAACAAGGAGATTGCTTGGTGGGCTTGCGAGCACAAGTTTAGATCTTCCTTGGGTGTTCCTACCAGTGTGTAGATCTGGGCTAGCTAGGGTTTCATTTGGATCTTGCGAGATCTTACGGAGTTTCTATTGTAATTGCATTGTATTTGGCCGTAACCCGGAAGGCCTTACAGCCGGGCATGTTGGATGAAAATATAATGATTCTATTATGAGTATTTGCATTGTGTGGATATAAATCTCTGTGTTGTTATTTATATTCCATTGTGTGGTTATTGGTTGATGGCTAGGACATCTCCATTAGGGATCCTCCTACCTTGACCTTCATCATAAGGCCAATGAATTTGGTCCACCAATAAAAGGCATCCATCTTCCCAATACAGAAGAGCTTATTGTAGAACAGTTTGTTGATGACACAGCTTTATTCCTAGAACTAGAAGAAGACAATTTTGATAATATGCTCAATAGACTCCATATTTTTTTGTCTTGCCTCAGGAGCTAAAATTGCAGTGCATAAATCTACCATATTGGGATCAACTTCCGAAGCCCCGAATTGGCTTAGCAGGAAAGAATGGCAGTGGTCTGGGCCCTCAAATATTGTAAGATGCCTAGGTATTCCCTTCTCCATCTCCCCAAATGAAAAGGATATGTGGACATGGATCCATAAAAAAATTGAAAACAAACATGTGAAATGACAAACACACGTGTTATCCCTAGCTGGAAGAACTCAAGTGGTGCAGAAAGTCCTTTCATCCCATGCAGTGTACTACTCATCCACTTGGATGTTTGCTAAGTATCAGTTTGACAAAATGGAAAAAGTTCTAAGAGGGTTCCTATGGTCTGATGGACTTGGTAACAAGAAAAGACACTGTATTAAATGGGAGTGGTGCTGCTCTCCTAAACACCTTGGGGACTAGGGCTAAGAGATCTTAGGACAGAAGGTATCGCCTTAGCAACCAAATGGATTCTCAGAGCCTTGGAAGGGAATGAACCTAGGAAAGTTTTAATCAGGAACAATATTGAAAGGGCAGTCATCAAGAAGGGGAAAGAATGGAAGCATGTTCCTATTATTGACATTATATTGGGAGACTTTGAGGTTAAAGTATGTGGGTCCAAGGTATTCCAATCTATCTGGAAGGCATGGTGTCAGGTAAGGCCTTTAATCTGTGCAAGAAATGTTGTGGGGAAAAACCCATACTTTGTTGTCATTGATAGATCTATTTGGTGGGGCATTTATCTAAAGGATAAACCATTGGCACTAACACAATGTTGTTCTTCCAAAGCATGGCAGAGTAAGGGGATCTCTCTAATAAAGGATGTATTGGTTGACAATAAATTGAGCCCTTGGGAAGATATCAGACATAAATACAGCCTCCCCAAAACACATAACCTACACTCTGATCACTAAAGTTGTGGGCAGATTCTTTCCTGGTAAGATTTTGAATATTAGACAAATGATGGATCAGTTAAAGTGGAATAATGGTAAAGTGTTGAAAGATTTTTCTTGCAAAAGTATTTATAATATACTCAAAACTGATGTGAATGTTACTAATAGAATCATTCAAAGTTGGGTACCCAACTGGACAGGTAATAGATGGCATTTCATCTTTGATTTCTTTTAGCATGAACAAGTTGAACCAAAAAATTTATGTTTTAGATGGATTCTTTGTTTAAAAAAACTAGTTGTTGGTTCTTTTATGTCTCAATGTGGTATTCAGAATGTTGTTTGTTCCATTTGCAAGTGTCCTAAAACATATGAACATCTCTTTTTTGAGTGTCCTTTTGCTAGTAAAATCTGGTCCAGTCTTTTTGGTCGAGTCATTGCTTGAAACTATCCTAATAACATATTTTGGTATGAAGCTGTTTTGGGTTTTGTGGATGATTTTGATTGTATATTGAACAAATTCTAGGCTGCCTTAACTGTTGTTACCTTGTGGACCATTTGGAGGATGAGGAATGAGGAGATTTTCCAAGACAGAAGGAGAGATCTTACTGAGTTTTCTATTAAACTCACACTTTTCCATATTGTTACACAAGTCACTGTTGTCATTGAAGTGCCAAGAGAGAGATTCCAGGCATTAATGAAAGGAGCCATGGTCATCTTCAAGAAAGAGGTTCAGTCTACTTCATATACCAAAGACCCTCAAGAAACTGGTACATCTGAAGGTACAACCAATCTTAACCAGGGCATTGCTAATACAGGGGTAGTGGATAACAAGGAAAGTCACAATTACTGGGCTAACGAAGAAGAGAATCAGAATGCTAACAGGAATGAAAATCAGAATGAGGACAACAATGATGGATGGGACAATATTGTTCCAAGGGACAATAACAGTGGATGGGATGAATCATAATCATAAAATTCTCTAATCTTTTTTGGAAAAAGCAACTCCTTGTAATAACTTTATAATATTGGTTTAAGGTAGATTTAGTAAGATGGTAGACTATAGCAGATCACTCATCTGCTCCTTAAAGCTCTTTTAATGTACTTTTGATATTCTGTTGATACTCTATTTTAATATATTTAAAAAAAAGAGAGAGAGAGAAAATCAATGGTTTTATAGAAAAAACATGTGAAAAATGCACTTCAACCAATGTTTTACCTACATCAACATTTTTACCCAAATTTTTTTGTCTATAAAAACGCAAGAGTTAAACTTGTGAAAATTCGCCAAGCAAAAACATTAGAGAGTAACCGGCAACTCGAAGAATAATCACAAAGTTTGCAAACTACGGTCCTAGCTATATGAAAAGAAAAAACTTTTGTAGGGGCATTGATGAGAATAATAAAAAATACATGGTTTGAAAAAAAATGTGTCCATCATTTCTAATAGATGCAAAGATTGTAAAAATGGACCACTAGTCAATGTCATTGTCAGGTCCCCTAACAAGGCAAAGTTTTTGGAACCAATAGATTGGGAGGGATGTGATTCACCTTTTTACCCCAAACAAAAAATAGTTAAAATTAAGATAATTTATATTATATTATATAGTCTTATGCAATTTAATATATTTCTAAAAGTAAATTATTTAATATAGTTTAAATGAAAGAAGCTTTGTAATATAAATCTCAATCAAAAAATAGATTAATAAGTATTTGTAAATCATAGAAGGGTTGATGTCCGCTGAAGAGAATTGACAGGCAGAGGATCAATTACAAGTTCTGGCCTTTTTATAGACAAGAAGCACTCTAGGATGACACAGTTCTTACACAAAACTAAAAAAAACATAGCCCTAGCGAGGACACTCCCGGGTGTACATTGTACCCCAAGTTGGACACATGTTGTGTGCCCCTTTTCCAATGCCCAATGCCCAGCCAGAGAGCTTAACTATGCCCTCTCGTGTGCCCTTCGTCCTCTCACGTGTCTTTCTTATTTCTAATTGTTCTTGTTGTACTTTCTTTGTACTATTATTTCATGAGCCACCCCTCCCCTTCTCCAGTCTCACATAATGACGTATATAACCTTTTAAAGGATGGTTTTCCAAACCATCACACCTTTTGAAAAGGTCACCTTTAATTACCTTTTAATAAATAATCACTCTTGGTAAATGTTCTTGATTAGTATTTCTTTAAATCAAAGGATTATAATATCCTTTATTTTTATCTCCCTTTTAATTCTAGAAAGATTATTTTATAACTTTATTTTCTCTTGGAGAAAAAGTCACATAACAAGGGACAAGTGAAAGACACAACTTTCATTGCCAATATTCACATTCCATCCATTGAGGCAATGGACCCCAAAAATGTTGTTCAAGTCTTAACATGCAAAATTAAAAATTGTAGAGCAATTCGTTCAATAGTGGAGAATAAATGTATACATATTTTTTGGACACCATGTATTTTCCACTCAAACAGCTTGATATTCCAAAAGATTGGCACAAAGATCAAGTGGGTCAAAGAAATCTCCACAAAAGCTGAAGAGATTCAACTATTTTTGATAAATCATTATATATCACAAGCCATCTTTGGGAACTTCTCTAACTTGGAGTTGTTGAAGATAATTTAAGTCCTACTTTTCAATATAGATTTTAATTTTTTATTTTTTATATGCAACATGTCATCTATCTTTTAACATTTAAATTTGTTTTATTGTTTGCACCATGCTAAGTTGTCAAAACTTAGTTTGTGTCACATATAATCATCTTAAGAGAACTTATAAAGGTGGGAGAAATATTGAGCACAATGGTCATCAACACTCTTTGGAATGTATGGAGGCATTTATACCCAAAAAATCAAAGCATTGATCGTAGATGATGAGTGGTGGACTCATATTGAATACATTTTGAATTTATTGAGCCCATCATCAATATGAACAAGTATGTTGATATAGATTGCCCACATTTAGGTGAAACTTAGAATGGCATGGACTCCATGGTTGAAAAAAAAACATAACAGAAGCCAAAGAACGTGAATTCACAAAAACAATTCTCAAAAAAGTGCAAAAGATTATCGTTGACTATTGGAAGAAAATGACCATACCCTTGCATCTTCTAGCATTTGCTTAGTCTCTGAAATATTATACCTTATGGATACTTTCTTTGTTGAGGAGAGCGACAACATATATAGATGAAGAGATTGTTGTTGGCTACAAGACTACATTTCAGAAGAACGTTCGCAAATGTCAATATACAAAGTGTCATCTTGAATAAGTTTAACCACTGTGCACCTTCAAATAATCGTAATGTTTGTGCTTTTCAAGACAAGTACCAAAAAACTCATGAATGATGGTACATACATGGTCAAAACTTTATTTACTTACAACCTCTTGTAATAAAAATTCTCTTTTGAACATGCATCTTTTTATTTTACCTCTCATTTTTCATTTGCTACTATATATTATATTTTATAATTTATGTTTTGTAATAGTATATGTTGTATGCAAATTAAACAAGTTGCAAGTTCTTCAACGAAAAAGAATAGGAGTATATACTCTTTTATCCACATAGTTAAGTGCAACCAATTAGGTGCAAGAAAAGTTGAGGATTTGGTCTTTTGTGCCAACTTAAAGGATACAATTGCATAACTTGCTGAAAACTCTATAGATGAGGTAGTTTCTACATATGACATGGCTAGTGGTAGTGGCACTATAGTTGATTGTGATTCAAATGACACTGAACTAAATGTTGAGAGTTTGTTGTTCTTAATTAAAAGCAATATCAAAATTATTGAATATTGATATTTGACAAATCATTGAATTATTATACTGTGAATTTTGAGTATTTTCTTTTTTGCAAATTATGAGGTATTTAAATGTTTTATTTATTGGCAATTATGAGTGTTACTCTTTTATAACTTTTGAATTTTAATGTGTTGCCAGAGAATTTCCCTCATTCAAAAATCCTAGAAATTATTCCTTCATCAAAGTTTAGAGTGACTTATAGTCGGCTAAATCCAATGTCATATTCATTTTTCACAACACAGTCATTTTCTTTAAGTCATCGAGTTTCGGTCTAAGTTAGGAAACCACATCAGGTTCCAACATGTCAATCCATACCACTTATACCTCAGTCTTTCTTTTTAAATCCATTTTTAAGATTGTCCGTGTTAGTCTTTTGTTTCAAACGTCTTGTCAAACCCCGACATCCCTTTTCAAACTTTACTTTCACACAAGTTAAATCTTTTAAGTTGGTTCGAAGTCTTCTTTCAGAATCTGACGCCTAAACTCGAACTCTTTCCTTGTCATAGCATAGTCTCATTTAAGTTGTCTTTCGATCTTTTGTGTTTGTTCACAAAGTAGTGTTAGAGTCTGACAATGTTGTCACAACTCAATCAAAAAGAAACATGTCTTTCCCATGTGTTTCTAGCAAAAGATGGACGATATAAGGAGTATAGATAATATGCTCAGGTCACGAAAGGGTTTTCAAAACCTCATTGGAGTCCAACATCCTTTCTAGAAATAACAAAAAAAGGCAAAGTTTGGAGGAAAAGTAAAGAAGACGCCACTTATAGGAACAAGACAAGTAAAGAAGAGACCACTTATAGGAACAAGCACAAACATGATCCAATTTTGAAACTAAGGTTAGATGTCCACAAGCGGATAGAAAAGTGATAATCCTAGATCTGTACAAATACAAAGGATAGAAAAGACCTATCTCTCAACCTCATTTTCATGTTTCCCCCTAACCCCCATCAACATATAAGTCTAAGCAAGTAATAGGCCAATGATGAATCATGATCATAAAATCTACAAGTACATATCCCTTGTTGCAAATCCCTGCATGATTGTAGTCAAAGCCACAATCAAGGTTTCTCGTCATTGAGCTTGAGACTAAGACACAAGCAAATATCATGGCTGCAACATCATGTAGGACTCATCTTAGACGCACATGTAGGAAAACTGGAGTGTCGAGTGATATAGGCTCCTCTAAAGCTTGAGAAATAGACTTCTAACTTTTGTTTTGATATTTTTTGGAACTTTTGATGCCATGGATTTCATATTCAATGAGTTTTGTACACATTTGACACTATTTGTGTATCCTATGTGTTATTTTCTTCAGCTAAAATGTTCTTTTATACTTATCTAATCAATGTATACTTGTGTATGTGTTCAAAGTAGCTTCTATTAGATGAAATTATTGTGTCTTTAAAGTTTATTTGGTAAAGGGTGCATGAAACAAGTTTTATATCCATGAGAATCTTTCAATTTCTTGGGTTTTTCATTTGCCAAGTTTTTGCCAAGTTTGGGTGCCAAGTCCAAAGTCCAAGCTAAAAATCAGCTTAGTCTAAGTCGAGTCCGAGTCTTGTAAAAATAGCTCACAATGTGCATTCAGCATGAAGAAAGGGTATTTCAAGGGAGTTATAGCTAAAGAATGGTCCATTGTGCCAAGGAGATGACAATCCCAACTTCCCAAGACAATCCATAAGTCTCACTTGAAAGGGAAATAGCAGATATAAATGTGTTGTTGCATAGGCTCCATGGAGATGTTGATGCATTCAATTTGGACAAGTGGATGTTTTTCTTTGTGCATTTCATATGCACTGGAAATCAGTATTTGGATTGGGTAGGATTGATCAGCGACTGGTTACATGAGGAGATTTCTCATTTTGTTTTCACTAAAATCTTTCTATATGTAATCTTACTTGATATATGCCCTAGCTTGCTCGAGGTAATGGCATGGGCTTCATCATGTGGGAGAGTTTAATGATGACATTCAGATTTTTTATTTCTATTCAGAGCTCCAATTACAAAAGAGCTATGCAAACTCTACAAGAGTGAATGATGCATTCACTATGAAACTAACTAGGGGGTTACAAGGAGATTTTGGGCAGAGGTTGTCTCCCGAGGCAATTGGTCTAGTAAAATTTATGGAAGTTACTATTCAGTCTCCCCAATTCACCTGCCTTAGGGTATGAGGTTATGACGGCTTCACCAAGAATTACCAAAGAATGTAGAAGGCAAGTTTGCCTTCATTGAGGTCTTCAGGCAAGTATGCAAGGTGAATAAGCACTGCTCTGAGAGGAACAAGACTAGCATCCAATTCCCAATTGAGCTAGGATATTATGAGTGCAAAGGCCATTCAGAAGCATTGAATCTCGTCAAGGATATGGCCAAATACCAATCTTCTACCTACGACGAGCTTTGGTTACACTTTAATAGTAGGTATTTCATTCAAAATAACTTGCAACTAGGCACATCTTATCATCACAGCCCACATTTAGAAAACTTCTGGGCAGATTGCATGAATGATTATTAAGTCCGCAAAAAGGTATAGCCTCAAACAAATAATTGATTTTCGGTTGGGATGGGATGTTGCAGGCATTGATGGCGATGAGGCTGATATAGTTGATTCTGTGTATGCAGCTACTGTGCAAACACAACCTTCAGCTCTTATTGATTGGAGTTTGCCTAAGGTCAATGACCTCTCCGTAAGGATTGCTGATGTGTTGAAGAGAACCCAAATTTGGGTTGCTAAAAAGAAAACAGGAGACCCAAAGACTGATGCTCAGAAAACAGAGAAGAAAGGGGAATAAAGCAATCCCAACACCATAGGAGCTACCTCTACTGTTACCCCTACCACCACCTTAGCCCAGCAAACAGCAACTCCAAGAGGAGATGAGCAGCCACCTGATAAAGACAAAGCTCTTGAAAAGACATGTGGAGAAGGCTCAAAGCCAAATGTTGTACAAAATAGAACAGATAAAGAAGGGCAAGGTGAGCCTAAGAAGAACGAGGAGAACAAAGATAAAGGGAAAGTTGTAGCTAGTGAGGCGAGAGGAACAGATACATCAGTTAATACTAATCCTACCGAAAGTGGCAAAGATGGTAAGCCAGTTTTTCCTTTCCCTTTTGATTTACATAAATATGGAGGAACTCCTCCAGTGAATAGAGCAGAGTTCCATGACTCGCCGCGAGTCAGGCAAGTTTTAACAACTCACGGGTTGAGTTGACCCAGGCGAGTTTTCATGACTCAGTCTGATGACCCAACGAGTCATGGGTCATGACTCGCATGACTCATGGTCGGGTCCGTGGTCTATGACCCTGCCGCGGCAGTCATGTTATATGACTTAAAAACAAAAAAATTGGCTTGCTTTTTCTTTTCTTTTTTTTTACTAATGTCTTCTAATTTTCCTTAAAAGGCGTTCTTTTTGCTTGTGTAATGAGCCTAACTTAGCCTCATCTTTAAACCATCAAAATTTTATCAATTTCCGTACAAATCATGTGATTGACATTTTGTCAATCAGTTAGCATGTAATCGTTGTAAGGATCTTGTCCAGCTCTTATCCAAGATTTTCTAATAAATTCAAGATCTTTGTCAAAATTACTAAGTTCTTGAAGTTAACGTTTCCGAAATGTGCCTAGCTAGCATCTTAATACAATTTGTCTGCTATATTTAATTTTAATTGATATTGTGGTATTTCCTAATAGATTTACAAATAGGTTTGGAATATACAAATATATAACTTTTATTGATCCCGACTTCTCATATATGTAAAATCATTACAATCAAATCACATATTCCACTGTTTCAAAATTCTGGAAAGTAAACTTAAATGCCAAGATTTATTTATCACATAATTGATGTACTTAACATACCATTCGGCATTTATTCAATAAGAAAAATAGCTGCAGCCTTGCTCGACCTCCAATGTCTATCCGCATATGAGATGTTGGTCTGTAGTCGTGGTTTAAACCCACACAACAGCTACCCCTCTATTGGCTAACACTACTGTCAGCCATCCGTCGTGTATGCCAGCCCCTTGCTCAATGCTACACGCTACCCACACAACCCAGTCTGCAAACGCAGACAAATATGAACTCACGCGGCCCACTGCTATTGGCCCGCACTGCCAAGTCTGGACCCGCGACTTCCCACTCTAGGCGCCAGCACTTATGCCCAGGATAGAATGGTGTATGACTGCCGCCAACAATTGATTTCCAGCTGTGCTGACGTTGCTGGTCTAATCTTCTGCCACCCGCAGTAAATCCACTACTCTCAGCTTCCAGTATTTTGATGAATCAACAAATCGGCCTCTGAACAGGCCACAGTTCAAAACAATCAGAATTCAGAAATTCCTCGTATACATCAACACGTAGGAAGGAAAAAATCGATTATACAACAGCAATCGATTAAAGATTAGATGAAGAAGAATCAGTCTTCAATCAACTAATTTGACCCTTCAGCTAGGGCTCAGATAATGAGGAACAATTCCCAAGAACAAATTTTAATAATCAATATTCGATGCTTAACTTCACAAATGAGCCTATATTTATAATTCCTTGGTCTCCATAGTTTCCAAAAACCATCATCAGTTAACTACTCTTCATAATATAAACTTCTAAATCATTATAATAATAATAAAGTATTATTATTATTATAATATTGCCTTATTATTAATTAATAACATATGTTATTAATTAATAAAATTAATTATCAAATATAATTCTGATGATAATTCTTGCAACACCTGCCATACTAACTGACCAACATGCTCATCACTGCACTGCCAAAAATGGCAACTGCCAAAAATAGACTTACTATAAATAGTAAGTCCCCAGCCCAAAAAACTGCACAACTGAATATCGTCTGGAGAATTGACCACTACCGATACTGCCAACTTGGACCCCCAAAACCCTGCATCAGCTCACGAGGGTTGCGATGATGAGTTGACCAAGTCATTGCCACAACCTGCTAAAAATAGGGTCATCACAGCTTGTTGGGAGAAGAAGAGAGAAAAAGTGAGAGAGAGGAAGAAAAATAAGAGGCCAAGGGTTTGCAACCAGCAAGGAAGAAGAGCATCAAGGAGTGCACAAGATCACATTGGGGAGACATACGTTTGCATTGAGAGCATCAAGGAGTCCATAGCAGCTATTCCAAGACTTCTCAACTCATTTGAAAGAGGTAAGTGTTAAATTTTGTAGATTTTGTTTGCATGTTTATGGATTTTCTATTTTTTTTAATAAATTTTTTGAAGTTTAACTATACAAATCTTGAATGTTTTCTATTAAAATATAAATTGCATACTTCAATGAGAGAAGTAGATTGTTTGCAAACCCTTAATTTTTTTAAGGAAAAAATGCAAACATGCTTTTACAGAAAAATTTAGAAAAATGTAGTGTTTGCTGTTTTTTTATTTTTTAAAATACAATGCACAAATTTGTAATTTTGTTCGTTATTTTGTCTTATTGCAGCTGTGTTGTCCTCAATTTTGCATTCCCCAAAATTGGGGCAACCCTACACAATTCTCAATGTTTGGTAAGAGTTTTCTCTAAGAGTGTTGATGTTTTGTAAGGAGTTCTATGTGACAGGATCAGTTATCCCTTGGTTCTTGTTCAATTTTATTTCTTGCAAGCATCCAGTCTTTTTGTCCTTTTGTTTTGCTTTGCTTTGCGTCTTGTTTTTGCCCTTGCTCTGGTCGTAGTTTTGTAGCCATTGTCTTCCAGTTTGTTTTCGGGCAGTTGGCATGTCTTTCTCAGATTGTCAAAAGAATGAGCTTTTTCTTGTCAGGTGCATAGAACGAAAACTTATTTTATATGTGAAATAGATTTTAAATTCTATTCCAAAATTTTGCATCATTCTGCGAAGTTTTGCTTTGAAATTTTAATGATAGCATGATTCTACATCATATCAGATCATTAAATTTTTTAAGTCGCATTTAAAATTATAGATTGTCTTCTCTATTTTATCAAATGACGACGAAAAGATCAAATTTATAAATAAATTTAAAATTTATTTATAAATTTTGAATTTCCATTTTAATGATGATCTACTTTGCATATATTTTAAAAATAATGTTTTATTCAAAAGTCTAAAAAGAAATTGAATTTAAAAACGTATAAACATATGTTTTTAATAACATATGATAGTACGATTTTAAGATTTAGTGACGTAATATATTTTTCAAAATATATATATTATGACTTAATGAAATAAGCATTAGTATTTTTTTTTAAAAAGTATAACTATATTACTTTTAAGTAATATGTTTTTAAAATATGCAAAGAATATGATATGTTATTGTTTTAATTTCGGCTCTATTCCTTAAAGCGTCGATTTTCAAACTTATAACATAACGTTTTAATGAAAACGTTAACCGCAGCTGGGGTTATCAATTGAAATAGATTACATATATTTTTGAGTATGCTATGTTATAAAAACTCACACGGTGTATTAAGTGATTAAGCGTGAGTTTTAAATTGAAAAACATATCATATTCTAACATGGATATATGTCTTTGTTTTTTTTCCTAAAGCCCGCGACTTATTCTCCAAAGTCACTAAGGCGTCGTTTTATATCATAATGACATATCGTATTGCATATGATTAAAATCAACAAACATGCGATAGTCTTTGTTAAAGAAGTTGATGCGGCAGCATAGCGTCTTTTTCCTTAGCTTGTGCATGAACGTTTTTAATTAAAACAATAAAACTCCTACACCAAAGGCTGCGTAAATCTCCAGGAAGGATGTGTTGAGTCTTTGAAGTGAAGTTCTCCTCCACAAATCTGTATGGTTTTAGCTAGAACTGCTTGTTGTGGTGTCATCCAAAAAACAAAGACATATATCCATTATCAATATATGTCATAAATCACTGCAGTTAAGGTAAGTTCTCACTTAGTTTTCAAAAACGTTTTTGCCTTGGCCTCCAATTTCGAAATTCATTCTCGATTGAGTTATTGATTCTTTCAAAAGAGAAAAGAATGTCATGATTATAAGGCACGTTTTTGAAGAATTCCTCCCATTTTCTTGCTGTTTTCATGCAAATTTTGATGCATGGTGAACACTTGTCCTTCCCCAGACCATGACCACTGATATTGGCATTGTTTTTCACAAGAACTTGTCAATTTTAGGGTCTATATAACTCTGTAAATTTCCCTTAATCTACAAATTCGAAATTTTCGAAATTCATTTCCATTTCCAGAATTTGTTTTGAAGAGGACGTTTGGTTTTTCCTTTTGCATCCAAGAGATGTAAAAAGGTTGTTTTCTCTTTTCTTGTTTGCGTTTTTGTTTTGTTTTTTAATATGAGAATGCAATTTATTCTCATATGCAGTCGGGATTAAAAACCCCGATATTATGGTGATCTTCCCAAAAGTGCATGTAAATATGCAAGTGTTGTTCCTTATGCAGTCAACCCAAAAAAACCCACTTTTCCATATCCGCATTTTGAATAAGAAGAGACCAAGTGCTGCCCCATATGCAAAGAAGCTTAAAAAACTCACTGTTTGACCTCATATGCAACTGTTCACAAAAGTTTATCATGCGCATGACATATTCATGTGTGGAAATACTTTTCACATCTTTTTGGACTTGCTGTCCAGAATGTGTAAATGCTTCCAAAAGCCCACTATGCACGTAGCATGTCCGTTCATGAGCTGCAAATGATTCTAAAAAACTCCTACCTTGCCTATTGAACACTTACCCATATACACCTTCCATAAACTCAAAGCTTGGCATTCATTCATATACAGTGCTACAGAAAAACCTTGCTCTTCATCTTTCTTCCACACTTGTAAGATGTATCAAGTTTGTTCTACCCCTCAAGGATGCAAGCTCTTGTTCCAAGTTGAAGAAAGATCTTCTCATGTTTTTCCCATGATGCAAGGATACAAAACCAGAGCAATCACACAATGGAGCCAGACAGGGAGGTGGAAAGTGTGAAATGATTCCACGCATAGAATGCTTTCAAAACTGAAACAGAAAGACACAAAGATGTCTTTCAGTGATCACCATTATGATGCAGAGCGATATGCAAATTCATGTTCTGGTTTGAAATGCTTTCACCAAACTAGAACACATCCATCATCGGGCATCCTGTAGCAACATGAAGACTGACAAAGGATGATGCAAATAGATGTCATGTCTTGTCAAACACTTAGATGCTTTCATTATGCATTTTGTAAAAGTGTAGAATCTTTGACAGATTACACAAAAATATGTAATTGCATGTGATAGTATCACGTGTAAAGTAGTCTCATGTAATCATGCTACAAGGACATTAGGTCCTGCAGCATTGAATAAGTCAAAGTTAGTTAGTTGTTGATAAGCTTTGAATGGTTCAAAGTTAGTTGGTTAGAAATAAGGTTTGAATAAATCAAAGTGGTTGAGGGTTTCCCCTTTTTTCTCCACTTTTCCCTCTTCTCTTTTCCTATATAAGGAGGGGGGTTCATTGTAAATAATCATCTTTTGTTGTGTGCAAGAAAACTATGGGCAATTCTCTTGCATTGTGAAAACTTTGAGTTTCATTGTGCAAAGTTGAGCATTTTAATAAAGGAACAAGAAGTGACAAACTTTGTGTTGTTGGTTTCGAAAATTAACGAGTGTGTTCTTATGTCGCATTGGTTAATCCTTTCTCAAAATTAATAGTTATCTTGCATGTATCATTTGAACGCTTTAATTCAAGTTGTCTGAAGACTTTGAGCTTCAAGGAATTAGGATTACTATAGAAAATAGTGGCTGTAATACTCCAAGGACTGAAGACTTTGAGCTTCAATATTGGAACTTAGATACATAAAGTACTTATTTGAAGTGAGGACAAGAGACTTTGAGCTCTTGTATCACTCCATCTTTAGATAAATTCACTGCTGTCTCGGTCGATTGTTTTTAAGTCAATCCCTGAGCCACCGGTATTACTGTTGCAAGGGGAACTGTATGAGTTACAGTTCAGTTCTACTTGAAGCCACCTGCGATAAGAAGGGAGCCTCCCCTATTGCTGAGAGGAGAGAGTAATCTCACACACTGCTGCAATACACATTTTGCAAGTTGTCATCTTAGTGACTTGCAAAATATTTAGCCAACAAGCTACTAGCAACCATCAAGTTTAGAAAACATTAACTCTTGTCAATGCCTCCAAAGTGTGAATCTTGGAAATATATTGAAGATTTTCCTAGTAGACAAAGAAACCAAACAAAATGCTCATTTTGTAAAGAAATTTTTCATGGTGGCATCAATAGGTTTAAATACCATATTGTCGGCATACCTTGCAATGATGTTGAACCATGTTTAAAGGCAACTCCCGAGGCAATTCGTTTTTGTTATGTCCGATTAAAAAAATGTGAAAAGTACAATGCAAGCCTTGTCCTCACTCTCTTGGTTAGAAACATCTTTGTCTAAAAAGAGGCAATTTGAATTTGCTAATGTGCCGCCCAATGATGTTGTGCAACAGCTCTTGCAATCCCCTCCTGCACCCAAAGCTAAAAAGCTTAAAACCACTGCCAAGATCGTGGAGGATGATAATTCTGACCATCTGCTCTTAGAAGTTGCTACCCCTATTGTTCAAAAAGATCTAAGCCTAGCTACTGCAGCAAATTACAGCCTAAGACATATTGACATGGGCCCATCAAATAGAGATGTTGATTTACACAACTTCAAAGTTACAGCTACCAAATTAATCGAGAGAACAGAAAGAGATAAGTATGATAAGGGCAAATTGAAAATGATGATTAGTGTGCTATCAGATTGTTTGAGGTCAATCTTAGGCCCCATCTCACAGGCAACCAGCTCTTTTGAAACAATTCTTGATCCCCAATCAGATGCCAACAAGGAACTAATATCTAAAACGCAAGAGGGTAATTGTTTTGTTCAAGTGACCTGGAGTTGGATAAAAAGGTTAAGGATAAAGGAGCTCCTTTTATTGACAATATGTGTAACACATACCATGAGCTTATCTTGACTAAAAACCGTGTGAGGTTTGACATTGAAACTTCAATGCAAGAGGATACAACCCATGAGCGAACAATCAATGAACTCCAAGAGATTGCAAGAATAGATCCCAACATTGTTGTGGCCAAAAAGATTATTTCAGATGTCCAAGACAATCAATATATCATATGGATTGGATTGAGTGCCTCATATAAAATCGAACCTTCTTACAACAGAACATCAAAGAACAAAATAATTGTTGAAGGATGCTAATAAAACGATTGGAAATCTTATACAAGAGTTCACAAATATTGGTTGCCCAGTTAGGAAGGATGATAACACCAATGATGCCACTACAGAAGAGCTTAAAGCAGAATTCGAAAGCGTTATCAATGCCCTATCCCAAGGCCTTCAATGAAGAAGCACAAAATAGACTGGCTTGGATCAAATCCTCATTAACCTAGTGTGCTAATCATGCCAGGAGGAGCCTCGCCATCATGCGGGGACAAGAAATACCAGCAACTATTAAAGCTCTATGGGATTATAAAGCCAAGCAGGCGCAACAGCCTCTAGCTCAACTAACAAACACCTCGGCCCAGCCACAATGAGGATTGTTATAACGTTTTTAAAAGACTCTTTTATTCCTATGTTTTAATTTCTCTATTTATGTAATTCTTGAAAAGAATCGGTTTCAAACTTTAGCAGTTACAAACTGAACATTATAAATATGTGATTAACTGACCGTGGAATGGTCAGCATTATTTATCCCCCTTATGCTTTGACATACGAGCGAGACTCGATCAAATTTGAAACTCAAATAGAATGTTGCAGAGTTTCTTAGTTTTCATTGTCTATGTGTATTGGAATTGAATATCATTTATATTTTGTGTGAATCTTTGAGTTTATTCAATTTGTATCTTTTACTCTTTGAAGTATTGGCAACATAAGTGATTGTTTATATTCTCAGAAGTTCTATTTAGGTTTAAAATTCATTAGTTTATCTTTCTATGTATTGGTGATCAATCTTTGAGTTAGTACTTATGTGGAAATCGTCCATGTGCTTTCATGATAACCTGTGAGTTATAAAGTTCAGTCCCAAAAGTATTTTTACTTTAGAACTTCTCATTTTCACATTTGTTGCATAGTGATGGACAAATGTTAGTACCTTTACTATTACACAAGTAATTGGTAAAATATTGGATGAATTAATGAATGGGCAAAACACTCATTTATAGTTTACAAAGACGATGTTTCTATTATGAAACAATCTTTGTTATTACAAACATTCTAATAAGGAAAGAGTATTTACAATATTAGAAACATTCTAATATTTACAAGATTTACAATATTGACCATTAAAATAATAATAAACAGGATATTACGAAGATATTATTCTAATGCCCTCCCTTGATAGTCATTTTGTCTACTACATCAAGGAGCCCCCTGGACTTAACAAACTTCTCTGGAAGTAGGGACTTGGTGAGAATATTTGTAGTCTGGTCTGCAGTAGGAACATACTGCGAATCCACAGATCCATCTTCAACCAGTCGGAGGATGAAGTGACAATGAAGGTCAATACGCTTAGTTCGCTCAAGGAAGACTAGATTTTTGGCGAGTTTGAGCACCCCTTGATTGTCACAAAATAAGGGTGAAGGGCCTACTGGAGACATCTAGATGTTTGAAAGCATCCTTTGAAGCCAAACGCCTCACAAGCTGCCTTGACTGTTCCAGATATTCAGCTTTTGTTGAGGAAAGAGATACATCTTGTTGATTCTTGCTGGTTCAAGTGAAAGCACTTGTGCCCAAACTAAAGACATACTCGGAAGTGGACTTTCTATCGTCAATAGAGCCTCCCCAATCCCAATATGTGTACTTGATGAGTCTCGGATCGTTGGTTCGTCCATAGAGGATACCAAAGTCTAAAGTGCCCTTGACCTAGCGCAAAATTCGCTTTGCTACAACCCAATGTTCTGAAGTAGTTGTCATGAAGCGTGATATGTAGCTCACTAAAAAGCTTAGATTAGATCTAGTGGTGATGAGATAGATTAAACTACCCGCTAGTTGCCTGAATGCGGATTCATTCTCAACTGGAGAACCAGATTTGGCTTACAACTTCAAGCCAAACTCCATAGGTATAGATGCAAGTTTGCAATCCTGCATTCTGAATTTATCTAGAAAAGCCCGTGCATGCTTAGACTGAGAAATGAAGATGCTAGGAGATTGCTACCAAACCTCAACACCTAAGCAGTAGTGCAGAAGCCCAAGGTTGGTCATGTCAAAAGATTGGCATAAATTTTGTTTGATTCCCTATATCAAAGATGTCAAATTGCCAGTGATGATCAAATCATCAACATATATAACCAAAAGGATGATGTCACTGCCGGTAGTCTTGACATATTGATTTGAGTCTGAAGGATTCCTTTGGAAACCCTTATCTGTGAGGTACTTATCAATTTTCATGTACCACGCCCGAGGAGCCTGTTTTAGAGCATAGAGTGCTTTCACCAGTTTGAGTACCTGGTGTTCTTTACCAGCAACCTTGAACCCAAGAGGTTGCATCATGTAAACCTTTTCCTGTAACTCACCATTCAGGAAGGCAATCTTTACATCCATCTGATGGACCTTCCAGCCACACTGAGTTGTCATGGCTAGGACTAATCTAATGGTGCTCATTTTTGTTGTCGGAGCAAAGGTCTCCTCATAATCAATTCCTTCACGCTGAGAGAAACCTTTGGCAATGAGACGAGCCTTTTACTTATCTAAAGTACCATCAACCTTGTATTTGACTTTGTAGACCCATTTGCATCCAATGTGTTGTTTCCCTGAAGGAAGATCTGACTGAACCCAAGTGTTATTATTCAACAAACTATGATGCTCAGTCTTCATAGCTTCTTCCCACTCAAGTATCCCTTTTGCCTCTATGTATGTTTGAGGCTCATACACACTGTGAATGTCGGCCATGAGAGAAAAATTGATAGAATCAAAAGGCTTGTTCTTCTTCTGAGCAGTTCTACCCTCAATGAGCTCATCATCATGAAGATCGTCGATCGTCTTAGCCCACCATTTAGGCCGGAGAGTACAAGTGCCAACATCAATAGCAGAAGGTGCAACAGCGTCAAGTTCATCAAACAGAAGATCGGATGAATCCTGAGGAAAATCAAGTGGTGTAGTTGGATGTCTAGGTGTCCTGCAGGAGAAGGAAGCGGTGGAGACGTAGGATTAGGAACAACTGGAGTCTTCCCAGCTAGAGCCCTCCCATCAGGTGTATTTAATGGAAGACAAACACCCAAGTCTTGAGCTTTGAGAGGCTAGTCCTTTGAATTCATAAATGGGGGAGAAAGATGAAATGGCTCATGTTCCTCATCAAAGACCACATCACGATTGAAGATGAGACGATTTGTCTCGATGTCAACCAGTCGATAGGCTTTGTAATTTTATCACTATAGCCGATTAGCATGAGTTTCTAGCTCTTGGCATCCAACTTGGTGCACTTAGCATCAGGAATCTAGACAAAGGCAGTGGAGCAAGAAATTTTGAGATGACTGATTCTGATCTTATGGCAAAACCAAGCCTCTTTCAGAGTCTATTTCTTGACAAATACTGTAGGAGAGCGGTTGAGAAGATACATGACAGTGTTGACTGCTTCAGCCCAAAATTTATTTGGAACACTTCTATGTTCAAGCATAGACCGAGCCATTCGGTGATCGTGTCGTTTCTCTACTCAACGTCATTGTTTTGCTAAGGGGTGTAGAGTGTTGTTAATTGGCATTTTATGCCATGTTCACAGAAATGGGAGAAAGAAGAGGAACAAAATTCTCCCCCATTGTCAATTCTAAGAGTAACAATATGTTGACCAGACACTTTTTCTACAAATGCTTTGAACTTTTGAAATAAAACAAACACCTCTAATTTCTGATGAAGGAAATACACCCTCATTTTACGTTTGAAATCATCAACAAGAAGTAAAAAAATACTTGGACCCAGTTACAGGAGTAGCCATAAGTCCACAGACATCAGCATGGACCAATTGTAATACCTTAGAAGCTCTCCAGGAGTCGTCATCTGAAAACGGAGTGCGATGTTGCTTCCCAGCCTGACATGCTCCGCAAACTCCGAAGTTTTGTGTCTAAATCTTTGGTAGTCCAATGACAAGATCTTCCCAAACAAGCTAAGAAAGATAGTGCACATTTAAGTGCCCAAACCGTTGATGCCAGAGTGTACTAATAGAGGACTGCTTGGCTACCATAGTGTAATGTCCCTATTTATTCTCCTTATGTAATGTCCTGCAAAACTGAAGTTAGTACCAAATATTACACAATATTTATATGACTCTTACTCTATTCTAAGTTAGTAAGGGGATTTTGACCCTAGGAGTTGCCTCTAGGTCGGGCTTCACAGAATTCCCGATTCTCGACTTGAGGGATCTAAGATCCACTCTAAGCAATCGGGCTATCGGCACGTCTTCCCATAGAGCACTGCTCCTAAGATCTCTTGGAAACAATAGACGTTATTCAAGCCTACACATACGCATATGACTGGCTATCAGTATATATACTGCCTACGTGAGATTACAACAATCTCGAGACTAGGGAAACTATAACAATTTCCTCTAGCCCCCTCCAGATATAGGAATCCCATCTCTAATGAATATAAGATTCATTCTCTATGGTATACAATATCATCAGTTTAGGAATCCCATATCTAATGAACATACAATTCATTCTATATGGTATCCAATATTATCTTAGGAATCCCATCTCTAATGAATATACAATTCATTCTATATGGTATCCAATATTATTTTAGGAATCCCATCTCTAATGAACATAAGATCCATTCTATATAGTATCCAATATTATTTTAAGAATCCCATCTCTAATGAACATACAACTCATTCTATATGGTATCCAATATTATCTTAGGAATTCCATCTCTCATGAATATACAATTCATTCTATATGGTATCCCATATTATCTTTAGAATCCCATCTCTAATGAATATACAATTCATTCTATATGGTATCCAATATTATTTTAGGGCACATATAAATGTACAACGTTAGTATTGATTATAAAATCAATTTAAAGTTTATAAAAATCCACAATTATACAAGAATGCATTATTTAAGACAAATGTAGAAATATCTCAATTATATATATATATGAATTTATATCAATGATAATATACATATATTTACAAATTGCATATACTATAAATGAGTATATATATATTATAATATTTATTCAAGACTTACTAATATTTCTTCATACCAAAATTGTTGTCGAGTCCTTGTCGACCATCGCTCTTTTATCCTTGTCACTGCTTTCTTTCCTTATCCCCTCTGCTTTTGTTGTTGTTTGTCGACCATATATATATTTTGTGGGAGGGGGAGTCACGTCCCCTCCACACAAGTCGCCCCCCTTAGGGGGTGTGACTGGTCGCAGCCATAGGGCTGCGACTCAGTCACACCACCTAAGGTGTGACCCATACATGCAGTCGACCATTTTATAACACAGCGCCCTCCAATAAATAATATATATTATGATATATATTATAATATATGTATTATAGTATATGTTACTATATTTATTATTATAAAATGATTATTATTATTATAGTAATATTTCTAATAAAATTAATAATATTTAATTAAAATGACAATATTGTTTTAATATCTTAATAAGAAATACTCAATTTCTCTATAATGATAATATTTATAATATATATTATTATAATAGTTTGTTTAATATAAATATATTAATAATAATAATTCTTTAATTTATAATGGTCAATCTCTCAATTAATCTAATAAAAACAATAATTTGGAAAATGCATTTTAATGGTAAAGAATTAGCATACATATATTAATTGAAGGATATCACAGTTCCCCCATCTTGAATTTGCTTGTTTCCTTTAATAATAAGTTTAACTTTAATTAAAACTTGTTTAATCATCTATCGTCTTAATTTGTATTTTATTTATTTAATATTTTAATATTATTATTTATAAATTCTTGTTTGAAAGGGGACATCACAGGCTGTCCTTCCCAAAATTGCTTGTCCTCAAGCAATTATATATTTTCTTCATTATGATTGGATAAAAGAGTTTGGTAAGTTAAGACCAGTTTCTCTCATCGCCTAGAGAAATAATCTTATAGATTATTCTGTAATGGTGCCAATTTATTTTGCCTAAAACTTCAATTTCGTCTTTCTCTAGTCATTCTTCTTGTTCTTAGATCAATCCACCGTAGAACTAAACACATTTGAAATGATGAAATATATGCGAGAATGTGTGAAGACACGAAGTAGGCACACTTAACATACACAAGTATACACTCCCTACACATATTGTTATATTCCTTTCTATTCACTAAAATGATCCTTTATTTATCATTCACCCTACAAGATGGCAAGATCATGCTCTAATACCACTGTAATGTCCCTATTTATTCTCCTTCCATAATGTCCCGCAAAACTGACGTTAGTACAAAATATTATAA
Organism: Thuja plicata; assembly: GCA_018584345.1. NCBI lineage: Eukaryota > Viridiplantae > Streptophyta > Pinopsida > Cupressales > Cupressaceae > Thuja > Thuja plicata. The sequence goes on from MU226626.1 coordinate 1,256,484, forward strand.
CAATATTATATGACTCTTACTCTATTCTAAGTTAGTAAGGGGATTTTGACCCTAGGAGCTGCCTCTAGGTCGGGCTTCACAAAATTCATAATTCTCAGCTTGATGGATATATGATCCACTCTAAGCAACCGTGCTATCGGCACGTCTTCCCATAGAGCACTGCTCCTAAGATCTCTTGGAAACGATAGACGTTATCCAAGTCTACGCATATGCATATGACTAGCTATCATTATATATACTACCTATGTGAGATTACAACAATCTCGAGACTAGGGAAACTATAACAATTTCCTCTAGCCCCCTCCAGAAATAGGAATCTCATCTCTAATGAATATAAGATTCATTCTCTATGGTATCCAATATCATCATTTTAGGAATCCCATCTCTAATGAACATAAGATTCATTCTATATGGCATCCAATATTATCTTAAGAATCCCATCTCTAATGAATATACAATTCATTCTATATGGTATCCAATATTATTTTAGGAATCCCATCTCTAATGAACATTAGATTCATTCTATATGGTATCCAATATTATTTTAGGAATCCCATCTCTAATGAACATACAATTCATTCTATATGGTATCCAATATTATCTTAGCATTCCCATCTCTAATGAATATACAATTCATTCTATATGGGATCCAATATTATTTTAGGAATCTCATCTCTAATGAACATACAATTCATTCTATATGGTATCCAATATTATCTTAGGAATTCCATTTCTAATGAATATACAATTCATTCTATATGGTATCCCATATTATCTTAGGAATCCCATCTCTAATGAATATACAATTCATTCTATATGGTATCCAATATTATTTTAGGGCACATATAAATGTACAACGTTAATATTGATTATAAAATCAATTTAAAGTTTATATAAATTCACAATTATACAATGCATTAGTTAAGACAAATGCAGATATATCTCAATTTTATATATATATATATGAATTTATACCAATGATAATATACATATATTTACAAATTGCATATACTATAAATGAGTGTGTGTGTGTGTGTGTGTATGTATACACACTCAAGACTTACTAATATTTCTTCATACCAAAATTGTTGTCGACCGTCGTCGTTTTATCCTTGTCGCTGCTTTCTTTCCTTATCCCCCCTGCTTTTGTTTTTGTTTGTCGGCCATATATATTTTGTGGGAGGGGGACTCACGTCCCCTCCACACAAGTCGCCCCCCTTAGGGGGTGCGACTGGTCGCAGCCCTAAGGCTGCGACTCAGTCGCACCACCTAAGGTGCGACCCATACATGCAACCGACCATTTTATAACACAGTCGCCCTCCAATAAATAATATATATTATGATATATATTATAATGTATATTATAGTATATGTTAGTATATTTATTATTATAAAATGATTATTATTATTATTATTATATTTCTAATAAAATTAATAATATTTAATTAAAATGACAATATTGTTTTAATATTTTAATAAGAAATACTCAATTTCTCCATAATGATAATATTTATAACATTTATTGTAATAATAGTTTATTTAATATAAATATATTAATAATCGGTGTACTCTTCCCCTTCAAAAATAACTAAATCTGAGAATGGCTGAAAATCTGTGAACCAATCCCGACGATGAGTGAAGTGGCGAGAGGTATCTGAATCAATATACCAGGCAGGAAATTTCACATGATCTACAGGTCTTTTAGCCATGAATGAGTAGAAGGCGGACTCACCCTGCTCAGTATGCTCCGCTACATGTGTTTTAGCTATGAACCAAATTGCTTGGTTTGCGCAACTAAGTATTTACGGACTCCAACTTCATATGACCAAACTTATGGCAGTAGTTGCACTGGATATTTTTCTTCTCCAAGCCCTTTGAAGATTGAGCAAAGGGAATTCGCTAAGAAGACTGAGAAAAATGAGTGTTGCCTTTATCCGTATGAAAGGAGTTAGCTAAGAAAGCTTGTGAGTTGGAAGATGAACCAGTACCACTGTCGAATTGTTGTTTCCAGCAATCTTGTTGTAAAAGCATTATGCAGAGATCGGAAAACGTCACTTCAATATGAGTGGAAGCAATGTTAAGAGTCTCAACAAAGTGCTCATAGCAAGACGGTAGACTCTTTAGGGTGATCACCACCATGTCTTCTTCCATTTTGCGGTCGATCGCTTCCAACTAATCTCGAATGTCTTTGATTTTATTGAAATGATCCTGTAGGGACACTTGTTCATCCACCATGATCGTGAAGAGCATGTTCTTCAAGAAGAACACATGGCTCTTATCAAAGGTTTCATGCAAACCTTTGAGATGTGTCCAAATTTCAGCAGTTGATTTGTCGGAAGGAACCTGCAGTAGCTGATCATCGGTGACTGAAACTTTGATGAGCATAACAACTTCTCGATTTTGCTCATCAAATTTGTGCTGATCCTTGCCTTCATCTTCAGGACAAGTAGTCTTGCCCAAAACAATTTTGTCAAGACATCTATATTCAAGATCATCATCATACATTGTTTCCAAGTATTGTAGTTTTTGTCATTGAATTTATAACTCCCCTCAAGCAGAATATTCGTCAGAGATGTCATTGCAGAATACTGAGGCCAAAGGTGGTTGACCAAATGGTGGCACAAATATCGAGGCTGAGTAATGCAGAAAAAATGCATTTTGAACAAGACAGGAGCAGAAAACAAGCACTAATTTTGAGATTAAACAACAAATTTTTGGACACGAATCTCAATGCAGGAATTTCGAAAGACCAAAAAATTTTGAGAGAACCCTAGAAAAGCTCTTGAAAATCCCACCAAGAAGGTGCAATCAAAAACTAAATCCGACTAAAAAATTTGAGGGTTTTGGAAAAACCCTAGTTAGGTGGAAAAAAAGCCAAAAAGGGTTCAAAAAACAAAGCACGGGTCGTAGAAGGAAATGTTGATGTTTGTAGCTTCAGTCATATGATCATTAGAATATATATAATACATGTTGATTAATAATAATATATTATATATGTTATATTATTATTAATCATATGAAATTTAATATTTAATATTAAATTATTATA
>MU226626.1:1264970-1285823 GCA_018584345.1 Thuja plicata
GAGTCATTGCCACCATCAGCACCATCTACATCCAGGGTGGAGGTCCAGTCACGACCAGTTGTGCAGAGGGAGGAGGCACAGCCACAGCCACATCATGATCAGACTTCTAGGGCTAGACTCCCTCCCACCCCAGTAGTTTTTAATAGAGCTCGTGGGAAGAGGAAGATGTAGAGTTAGACTATTTTGATATTGTACTTGACATTTGCTGAATGTTTTACAAAGACAATTTGCTATTTTAAGTTTTCTTTAGAGCTTAGAGTCTTTAGACTATCAAACTATGGTTACCAGCCATCAGCATTCCACACGAGGATGCGATTTTGTCCCCTATTTGCATTTATATATATCTAGATCAACTTGTTTGGTTTGTTTACTCATTTACTAACTCATTAGATGCATCTGCTTACTGAATTTTGCAAAAAAAATGCATTTCTAATTAAATTTAAGCAAGTTTTAAAGTTCCCGATATTTTCCTGATAAGTTTTCGACTTATCTCCGATATTTTTTTTGCCCTCGGTGATAAGTTGTCGATACCAATATTTTGAACTATGGTTATACTACTGATGTAACTTGTGATTTATTTACATATTGTCTTGTTACCAATTATTAACATATCTCTCTCTTTCTCTCTATCTATCTATAATATCTTAATATATTTTAAAAAAATTAAAAATATATATATCAAAATATTTAAAAATTTGCATACTGTAGTCCCTTATTTTTGTGGCCCTTTAGAAAATGTCCCATAAATGCGTCCCCTCGTCCTTGACCTCGAAACATCATGGAACATAGGTAAAGACTCATTTTGTTATTATTGAAAAGAGATCAATTTGCTAACAAACTATATATATATATATATATATATATATATATATATGAACCCATACTCTTACCCAAAGAAGAAAAGCCATACCAATGTACCCAAACCCCAAACCCATACTTGTCCGGATATGAAGACTAGCAACCTAGGTATAGATGATAAAATTGTTAATGTTTTTAATACGCTACAGGAGAAATCATTTACCTGCAAAGGTTATGCTATTTGTATTTATCATTCTATGTAACATCCTTTATTATTGATCACCGCTCAGCATTATGGTTTCTGTGTATTAAGTTGTATGTGATTAAAGTTCTTTTGGACAACCGTCTTCCATCATTTTTTGTCTTCCATTATTGTGCAGGCACATGAGCTAGATTCATGCTTGGATGGTAATTGTCGATCATTCATTATAATGTAACAGCAGTGTCTCTTGGCTGTCTGCAAGAAAGGCTCATTCGAATATTATCTGAGGTCAATTGAAGATATTAAATGATGAAAAACATTAGTGTGGATGTCATATCGCTGAAGGATACTAGTTGTTTTCTCTTTGTAACTTCTGATGATGTCTCTTCAACTTCCAGCTCTTCTCATTTACGGTGCCAAGTCATGTATGTGATATGACATGCGTGTATCGTGATTTTTTTTATTTTATTCGTTCAGTGTATTTTTCGGGTGGAGCTTCAGAAAAAGAAAAGACATTGTTGCATTTGTGATTATCGGGTATATTGTATATTTACGTTTTAAGCTATGTATCAGTTATCCTTTGCATGTATGATTTGTGTACAATCATCAGAGAGAGTGTGTTTCAATTCTTTTGTTTAGTATCTGTGAGATACTTGAAGAGCTATATATTCTATATTTGCATAGAAAGTGATTGAACTTCATATATGTTGATTGATTGTTAAGTGTTAACAATCAAAAGCTTAAGATCTTTGTATTTGTTTTTGACATACAATAAAGGATCTACTTTTCCAAGTGTGGATGCGTTTTTCCCTCAAGTAGGAGGGTTTTCCCAGGGTAAATTATTGTGTCTATCTGTTATTTGTGTTCTTAGATATCTGATATTTGTGTTATTGCTATTCTGGTTCACGGAACTTAACATGGTATCAAAGTGGGTCTAGTAAAGATCCAGATTCAGAATAGCAAAAGTGGGTGATGGTGTATCGAGATTCTTCAGAAAAAATAATTCTTCTATATATATATATATATATATATATATGATCTGAGACGATTCTGTGTATGAGGATGGTTCTAGCAGAAGTCGTATGTATTCAGCTAAGGGAAGAGATCACAGCTTGGTGTTTATTGAAAGTTTTGTGTATCAGCACTTATAATTTATGTTTCATTCTTAAGAGGTGGCGTCTGTTTATGCTTGCTATCCGTAAGATTCATAAAGGATTAAGAGTATTGTATTCAAAAGTGATCTGGGCACTCATCGTTGCATTTTAAGTGGTTGGGACGATTATTTCTTGAGAGTTATGTGTACAAGAAGCTCCAAAAGAGGTTGGAGAGGCAGCTTTCATATGTGTTGCACTTGCAAAGCAGTCCCAACTGATTTTTGCGTCTAATCTATTGACTTTGCCGCTAACGAAGGAATGTGCCGCATTTGAGAGGATGGATCAAGGAGCTAAAGTATGGTGGATTCATTATCTGAAATCTCATGAGGAAGAGTTTAAACATCCAGTTGGAGTATTGATCATTCATGAAGACTTAGCCCACAGTCATGAGTCTAAGTTTAAGGTTGGGTCAACCTGGGATGAAGAGTTTGCTTCAGCAAGGAAGTTGAGAAAGATGAAGATACTCAACAACGGAATCCCTATCATTGTGATCAGCTACTTCTAAGAGGGGGATATGACAATTAGAGGGAGAGTGCCAAATCCTTTTGCCGAGGATCAACATTGGAATCAGCTCTATTTTGTTATGATAATCAAAGCAGTGAGAATGCTTCCCTTGCTGAGAGGGAGTCTCCATTCAAAAGGAGTTTGACTATCCATCATAGGCAACCTTGAACAAGGAGGACAGAAGGTTGATATTAGATTCAGAGGGAGTCTGACTTGGACAAGGAGGTCAGAAGGTTGATATTTGTCTCAGAGAGAGCCACATCATCATGAAGATTTGTTAATGAGTTCTTCTCCGTGAGGGAGAAGTTCAAGGTGCAATCCCTTGTTAATGAGTTCTTCTTTGTGAGGGAGAAGTTCAAGGTGCAATCCCTTGTTAATGAGTTCTTCTTTGAGAGAGAAGTTTGAGGTGCAATACCTTTTTAATGAGTTCTTTGAGGGAGAAGTTTGAGGTGCAATCTGTTTTTAATGAGTTCTTCTTTGAGGGAGAAGTTTGAGGTGAAAGCCCTTGTTCCACCCTCTGGGAGTACCTATGGTGGATCCACCCTCTGGGAGTAGCCATGGTGGATGTCATGTGAGAGATTCCATGACTCAGCTCTTGTGTTTATTCACCCTCTGGGGGTGGCCATGGTGAACATCATACTGAGATGATAATATCACGTTGAGAGAATCCGTGATAAAGTTTGTTGTTGCCACATATGGGTGTAGCCATTGTGTTTGTCATGTTAAGAGACTCCATGACATGAAATCTGCAAATGATTTCTCCTTTTCTAAGAGGGAGTGTTAATGTTTTTAGTACGCTGCAGGAGAAATCATTTACCTACAAAGGTTATGCTATGTGTATCTATCATTCTATGTAACATCCTTCATTATTTGTCACAGCTCAGCATTATGGTTTCCGTGTATTGAGTTGTATGTGATTAAAGTTCTTTTGGACAACTTCTTCCATCATTTTTTGTCTTCCATTATTGTGATGGCACGTGAGCTGGATTCGTGCTTGGATGGTAACTGTCGATCATTCATTATAGTGTAACAGCAGTGTCTCTTAGCGTTCTGCAGGAAAGGCTCATCTGAATATTATCTAAGGTCAACTGAAAATATTATGCGATAAAAAAACATTAGTGTGGATGTAGCATTGTTGGACGATCCTAGTCATTTTCTCTTTGTAACTTTCAATGATGTCTCTTCAACTTCCAGCTCTTCTCATTTACGGTGCCAAGTCATGTATGCGATATGATGTGTGTGTATCGTGATTTTTTTTATTTTATTCATTCAGTGTGTTTTCCAGGTGCAGCTTCAGAAAAAGAAAAGACATTGTTGCATTTGTGATTATCAGGTATATTGTATATTTACGTTTTAAGCTTTGTATCAATTCTCCTCTGCATGTATGATCTGTGTACGATCATCAGAGAGTGTGTGTTTCAATTCTTTTGTTTAGTATCTGTGAGATAATTGAAAAACTATATATTTTGTATTTACATAGAAAGTGATTGAACTTCATTATATGCTGATTGATTGTTAAGCGTCAACAATCAGAAGCTTAAGATCTATGTATTTGTTTTTTACATACAATAAAGGATCTATTTTTTTCGGGTGTGGCTGGGTTTTTCCCTCAAGTAGGAGGGTTTTCCCAGGATAAATTATTGTCTATCTGTTATTTGTGTTCCTAGATATCTGATATTTGTGTTATTGCTATAATGGTTCACAAAAACCTAACAAAAATAGTCACCAAAACAATCAGGTTTAGGGATTGGGAGAAAGATGCCCATATCACCTGGTGAATATACTATAAATATAGCCATAGCCTTCTTATAGTCCCATACCCTATTTAAAAAATGATATCTTCATCTCTATGTCCAAGGTCTCTTGGTAGCTATGGAAGATGCCAATACCAGATGAAATCCAAATGAAAAATAATAATGATAAAAATAGATTCCCAAACAAATGGTAAGTTGAGATTAGAAAACTTCTCTAGAGAGCCCAAATCTCAAATGACAAAAGCAAAACTTCTTGAAAAGCACAATGAAGAAACTCTTCATAGAAAAAAAAGGAGAAATATGTGCATAAAGAATGAGATAGAAAATGGAGTTAATTGTATTAAAAAAAAATGTGTTGTTCTATGTGAAAGTTCACTTTTTCGCAAAATACAAAAACATAAAATTACAAACATTGTCATTGAGGAAAGAATCAAACTTCTTTCATTTTTGTTCAATATATTAAGACAAATACCATGCTGGTCGATTGGTCAATTGAGCACCCTTCAGCTAGTATATGAGATATCCTTCGAATGCTATCACCTCATTTGCCACATTAACTTTCATGCATCTTAATCAACTAAATATTTTTTCAGAGAGCTTAATGTCACTGTATATAGCAATTTGAAATTTACCTTTGCATTTGTTGAACCACTTATGAACCATAATAGTTCCTCGACCACTCCACGCCAGAAAACTCGCTATGGTAATACATGAAGCAGTACAGTCAATAATACAGACTTCCAAACCATGAAAATGTACAGAACAGACTTGCAATCATTCTTGTAAGTCTTTTAAAGGAAAAATGAAAACTTTGACTGAAGCATATAATCACAATAAGACAACACAGTTTAAGATGGACAAAGACAACTTATCACCTTTGTTGTTAGAAGTGGAAAACACTTCCGTAGACTAAACCGCATCTGGAAACATGAATTTTTATAAGAGCCTCTTGTGGATTAAATTCATACATGAAATATACATCAGAAACAAGACTAATAATTCCAAGAGTCTATTCATTTAACTCTGTGAAATAAGTAAACAATAAATCAATAACCAAAGCAAATTTAATTCGCTAAAAAAACAAGAAAAAAAAACCTGACAACCAAATTTTGACAGTGTGCCGGTTCCTGTCCGATCTCCCTTGTCAGTGCCATTTGAAATGATATCCTGTATCAACCTAAGATAAAAATACTCCTCGTGTCTTTCAAAGATGAACTTGGGAAGAAACTGATACCGCCGAGATTCAAACCCATCATAAATATTCTTGGTTGTAGATCCATTGCCAAAGCTTTGAGAAGACACTAAGGTGTCCACACTAGAAGAGTTTCCAAATCGAACATAGGTTATGAAAGAAAATCGAATATCATTTTCCACAGAGGGTGATAATGAATACCAAGGCCGAAATATAGATTTATCTATGGGAGGCATGAATGTGTCACATTCAAATGGAGTCTCTATTTCAGTGATGTGGATTGCATCACAATTAGGTTCAATGAGAGCTTCCCTGAAAAAAATCATAAATGGAACTGTTTTAGTCCAATCTGATGACATACTAAAGCTAAAATTGTGAGATAAACCACTGCATTTGAGATAGCAATGGGTGTACCTAAAAACTTGACCACCTCCAATGACAAACACAGTCTCTATAGACAAAGCATATGGAGGAGCTGCAAGCATCTGAAGAGCAGAAAGCAAACTCCCACACATAACTACATTCTCCATGGTCGCAATGTCAAAGCTACCTGACCGACTTAGCACAACATTCAAACGGCCTGGAAGAGGCTGATTCTTGTTTGGAATGCTTTCCCATGTCCTGCATCCCATTATGATGGCATTCTTCTTTGAAGGAACTGAGGTGTGAGATGTGACTTCCTTGAAGAACTTCAGATCCGAAGGTAGTTTCCATGGAAGCTTCCCATCCTTTCCAATGCCCATTGCTGATGTCGCAGCTACCACCACTTGGAAGGTTCTCATAGGCTCTGAGGGCACATCAGAAACTCCTTGTGGGATACTAGAACTGAGATTATTAGCCATAGTTGCCATGGTAGAAATGAAAGGAAAGATGAATGAGTAAGAAAATTATTGTGATTGTTTCTGGATGAGTGAAGACGTTATCTGGAAAAGGCAAATATTGAGTTCTTGTTATTCTCTGCATGCCAAAAAGGGAATAAATTTAGTACGATGACAACACAAAAAAATCACAGCAAATTCTAGGCCATTTTGCATAAGGAAAAAAACAAAGCAAATATTGTACCTTGCAAACCATACAGAATGCTGACGCACAAAGAGAAGAGTCAAAGATAGCAACACCAAAGAGGCTAAGAGGGGAAGTAAACATATAGTACTTAAAAACTACCCACTTGCTAAAATGCATATGGCAGAGACTATATAATCATACAATTACAGATGAATTTGGCTTATAACTTGGGGTGTCATTAAGAATAATTAATATGTTGCACAATGGCACGAAAGGAGGGAAGGGAGGAGAAAAGGATGGACATTGAACATGGAAATGAGTGGATGAAGCTGATCATGAATTTCCACTTGAAGAGCTGCGTGCAAAGTTTGGAAAGGAGCAGCAAAGAGGAAATTGGAGATATAGGCAAGATGCGGGCTGCAGAGGGTTTGTTAATTGAAGGGCTTAGAGGTCTTGGCAGGGAGAGGGGCATGGAAGATCCAGCCAGAATGATGGTAGAGTGTCGTATTCTCGGGATAGGGGCAATCGAGAGTGGGAATGGAGAGAAACGCGCCACGAGCAGAATGGCTTTCGGATGACCAGTGGAAGGGAAGATTTCTGAGAGGTGAATCAAGGACGATTTGAGGAAGAAAAATGATGGCTGGAGCAGCCGAGGGACTCATGGATCACCATCTTTTTTCTAGAAGAAGAAACATGGAGAGGTTTAGTGGAAAGGCCGGAAAAGGGTATGGGCGGCAGTGGCAAGAAGTTAGACAGGGCTTTAACAATCAGAACAGATGGAGAGAGAAGTGGTGGAGATATTCCAACAAAGGGTAAGAATAAAATCTTTCCATATTCAGCCCCTGGGGTGATAGGAGCAGTAAACAGAGGTAACCCTAAAACCTTAGGTAAATGTATCTCATTAATGTTGGAAGATAGGGTAGTAGGGAATTCTGTTGCAAAGCTAAGGGATGTAGGATTTTTCTTAAAATGGGGAGGGGATGACGGACACGGCTATTCTTTGTGCAAAATGGCCAGCCGTACAGTTTTGAGATTGTGGAAAACACGTCAGATTTTTACAAAAATTTCAGCAATTGATCTTCATGATCTGCATCCCCAGTGCTGTAAACCCATAAAAAATCCGGTGAAAAAACAGTGTGTTTTGCACATTTGTAATTTTTTCCAAAAAAAATTATGTGTCGTTTTGTGCCATTTTGTCAAGAGTATAGTGATCGGCGGGGATGGCTAGCAATGAAAAAAATGAGGATATCGTGCCAAAAGAACTGGAGATCTTCAATCCTATTGAAATCACTGCCCAATGGTTTCTTTTTAGTAGAATGCCCTTCCAATTTGATAAAATGGAAAATAATGAATCAAGGCCCATACATGATGGATGGAACCGGCATTTTCATGAAAGATTGGATACCCAACTTTAATTTGTGGAAACAAGAGGTTGAGGCAACACCGGTGTGGATCCGACTCTACAAATCTACCTTCGGAATAATGGGGGAAGAGATCTTGAAGGAGATTGGAGGAAGCTCGTTTGCTAAAATGGATGAAAAATAAGAGGATAATCGCTTTGGCACATATGCAAGAATTTGTGTGAATTTGATGCCCCTCCCTCCATACCCAAATAAAGGAGTTGCATTCAGACTTTGGGGTTTGGAGATAGAAAATTGAAAGCGAAGACGAAATGATTCTGTGTTCTAAGAGTGGAACCAAAGGACATGGGAAATCAGAATGCTAGTTACAACAAAACTTCAAAGAGCCCAAGGGAAGGAACAGGAAGTGTCATTCTCTTGGGATAGGAAGAGACACAAAACTAGGATAGGGGAATCATCCAACAGTGCTGAGTCAGTCCAAATTGAAAAAGAGGAAGAGGAGAGGATGTGCCCCAATTAGAGCATAGAGGAGGTGAGTAATGTTGCACATAGAAAAAATGGGGACAATAATAGGTGGGTGGAGCTAGTCCACAGCCAGAATGATGGGGACATGCCAGAGGGCACAACTGTAGCTGGCATCCTCTCAATTTTTCATTTCATGGAGCATGATCGGGAACCAGATCAAGGGGAGAAGGAGAAGAACAACCTGGAAGGGGAGGATATCCTAGCAGGGACCAAAAATCCAAATCTAGGTGAGGAGTTGGGGGGTGACAGAGATAAGGAACTGGTAGAGCTCCTAGACAAGGGCTTTGGTCCTTTAAATGGCAGTACAGAAAATTTAGTTGAGTAAGAAATGAGGATAGATTCGAAAACAGGGGAGGAAAGTGTGTATGAGGAGGAAGGAGAGTTCTTGGAAGAAAGGGCAATTTAGCAAACTCAATCAAAATTAAAGAAACACAACATTAAGCAGATAGGGAAAACAGGATCAAAAACTAACAAGAAAAAACTTGAGATGGCAGCAAATGCAAAGGGTCAGAGAAAATTAAGATCTGGGAAGGAGATTATCCATCCCAAAGAGCGATGAGGGCAATTACTTGGAATATTAATGCCCCTAACAAGTGGCCTGTGAGCAATGAGGGAAATTAATTGGAATGATAATGCCCCTAACAAGTGGTGTATGGTCAAGCACCAAATTGACCAAGCTAAAGCACATGTTATGCTATTACAAGAAACAAAATGGAGCCAGGAGGAAAGTAAGAAAAGAATGAAGAATTCGATGCAGTAAATGGTGTCTTTGTTCAAGTGACTGGTGCATTGAGAGGTCTAGGAGTGTAATGGAATCCTGTTAATTTAATAGGGGAGCTGGTGAAGGACAGTCAAAATTGGCAGCTGGTGAAAATGAAGATTCTAAAAGGAAAGGAATGTTTCTTTATCTTCAATATTTATGGGCATGTTTCCACAGTCAGCAAAAGACTGGTTTGGACTCAAATCTCAAATGCTCTTCAGAACCTTGAAGGAGAAAGAGTGGTCATGGCTGGCAATTTCAATGCTACAATGAGTAATGCAGAAAAATGGGGGGGAATGATGCAATTATCACAAGTTCAATTGGATTTTCAGAGTTTATAGATCAGAACCATTTGAGAGACACTAGACCAAAGAATGGCATTTATACTTGGATGAACAGAAGGAAAGGATTTAGAAGTATAGCTAACAGATTGGATCATTTTTGTTAGATGGTGAGTGGGGGAGAATCAGACTGGCCCATGAAGCAACCATATTACCATTCACGGGTTCAGATTACTACCCATTGCAACTACAAATAATAATTGAGAAACCACCAGAAAGATGCCCCTTTGAGTTTAAAAATATGCAGTTGAGGGATGGTTTGAAGAATCTTTTAAAGGATTGGTGGAATAAAGTCAATGTAGGTAACCACTCTCAGTTGTTTCAGTTGAGAAAAAAAATAAGTTATGTGACGAGCAAATTGACAGAATGGAAGTTGGAACAGAACCCACTTTAAAGATATCTTCAAGGAAAAAGACGAGATTCAAAAGGAGCTAAGAAAGCTAAATGAAGAAGTGATCAAAAAAGGTATGAGTGCAAACAATTTTGAATCAAAAAAGAGGTTGAAACAAGAGCTGTCTGAGATACTTGCTAGGAAAGAATGCTACTGGCGACAGAAGTCCAAGGAAATGTGGTTGCAAGAAGGGGGCAGAAATACAAAATATTTCCATAAGACTTCAGCTGTAAATAGAAGTAGGAATAGGATTGTGGAGATTAAAAAGGAGGATGGAAGAATGGCCCAGGCGGTAGATGAAGTAAATAGAGAAGCAGTCAGCATTTTTGAAATATTATTGAATAAGGAGACCATAGACAACAGAGATGAGAGGGTGAAGATCCTGAGTTACATCCCTTCAGTAATCCGCCAAGAAACACAACACTAGGTTGTTTGAAGAAGCATATTTGGATGAAGTACATAAAGCCACATTCCAGTTGAACCCTGATAAATCCCCTGGCCCGGACGATTTTTCGGCTGGTTTATTTCAAAAATATTGGGATATTGTGGGGAAGGATCTACACAGAGCTGTGGAAGAATCTAGAAAGAAAACTACTATGCTGGGTGTTTTAAACCACACTTTCCTAGCTTTAATTCGAAAAAATTAAAGATGCCCAAGCGATGAATGATTTCAAACCAATCTCTCTCTATAATGCGGTGTATAAGATTGTCACCAAGTGACCAAAGTTATGGCAAATAGATTGAAAGAGGTTCTGCTAGAGCTTATTTCAGCTAAACAAAGTAGTTTTTCTCTTGTTAGATCAATTGTGGAAGGTATTATAGTAGCCCATGAAGCTATCCATACAGAAAGAAAGGCTAGGAATGCGAGCAAGATAATAAAACTGGATATCTTGAAAGCATATGATCTGGTTGATTATCATTTTATCCTGAAGGACCGTTTTGAGGAAGTTTGGTCTTGGGGGTAATTGGATCCAATGGGTAAAGGGCTGCATATCTACCCACAAATTCTCAGCCCCAGTAAATGGTGCCCCGCAAGGACTTTTTGCTACGAATAGGTGATTACGAGATGGTGACCCACTCTCACCCTTTCTTTTTATTATAATGGTTAAAGCTCTTGGATGAAGCATAAATAATCTCAGAACGGAAGGGAAATGGGTGGGTATGGAGGGGGCTCTTGGTATTGTGATGGTTACTCATCAGCAATTCGTAGAAGACACAATGTTGTTTGGGTAGGCTTGTTGAAGGGAGGCCAAGGTGATTCAATCCTTATTAAATTCATACTGCAATGCCTCGGGGCAAAATATTAATTGGAGGAAGTCAAAAGTGTTCTTCCTCAATGCATAACTTAGATTACAATGGGATATTGCTAGGATTCTAGGCTTGTGGGTTGCAAACTTCCCAAGGAGATTTTTATGGTTGCCTTTGTTTGCTGGAGTAAACAAGAAATGTTATTGGGAAACTCTGATAAACAGTTGTAAGAATGGGATGGAAATTTGGAAGGGGAAATGGCTCACATCGGCGGAGAGAGCATTGATGCATAAATAAGTTGTGTCAGCAATTCCAATATATTTTATGTGATGTACAAAAATCCCAAATGAAGGTATCCTCGTCCAAATTATGAGAAGATTTTTTAGAAGTGATGTGGTAGACCAGCAGAAATTTCCTCTAATATCCTAGGATAACATTTGTTTGCCAAAGGAGGTAGGGCGGAGTGGCATAAGGAAATTGGCCATTATGAGCTTGGCAAGAGATACCAAATTGGTATGGAATTTGCACATCCAAAGAGAACATAAATGGCTTAAAATCCTCATGAGGAAATATTTGTACTCTAACCTTCCCATTGGGATATTCACTATAAGAGAGGGTCGGCAATCTGAAATTTCATTTCAGAATGCAGAGATATCATTAAAAAGCACATTATGTGGGAGATTAGGGATGGAAGAAATGCTTCCTTTTGGACAGATTCTTGAGAAGGTTTTGATGCCCTCATCAACATCCAGAATCTAGAAGCAATCGAGAAGGAAAACTCTCAGGTTTGGGGTAGTAAAGTTTGTGACTATGGGGAGTTTGAAGAAATCAACAGCCAGAGAAAATGGAAATGGCAATCCCTCCAAAATATCAATGCTCCAAAAGAGCGAAAAGATGAACCTTAGCAAATCTTGCAGAATTGAATCATCGCTCTATCCTCTAATGGAGACACTATCAGATGGTGTAGCTCGAAGAGCAGAGAATACAAAGTTAAACTAGGGTATAAGATTAAAGAGGTTGCCCTAGTGAAACAAAATTGGCCAACTCATCTTTTCTGGGGAAAACATTGTCTCCTTAAAGCAGGTGTGTTTGCATGGATGGCTACACAGATATTCTGGGAGAAACCATTGTCTCCTAAAGCATAATATCTAGGAGAAACCACAAACAATATTGCATAGTTCCGTGCAGCATTATTATGACTAAAATGTGGATTAGAAGTGAAGACCATCCAACTGCATTTGGAGGGAGACTCACAGATAACAGTGAATGCAATTCGACGTAATATAACACCTAATTGGAAATGAAGGAAATGGCTATTACTAATTCATGAACTGATAGGTAAATTTGGTGAGTTTAAAATAACACATATATATCGCAAAGTCAATCGGTAGGCAGATGAGCAAGCAAAGAAGGCGGTTGGGTAATATGTGTATGCCTCATCAAATTTCACAGCATGGATGATTTCATCTTTTGACGTGGTGATGACGGGACCATGGAGTAATCATTATTCATTACCACCGATGGCTTGTCTGAAAGATGAGTGGTACCCTCGCATTTAATATGATAATGCACGAATTTGCTATGAGATAAGTCGGGCTAAACCAAATATTGGAAACTTGGATACAGCACAAGGGGGAGATGATGTGTCGATTGTTGCATTGGCCAACACATAAGATGACCAATAAAAAGGGTTGGCGATCATGCAAATTTGAGTGGTAGATGCATTGAGATTTTCTCTCTTACAGATTTTTCGGACGATTTGAAGGATTGAGAGGTACAAAGTATGATTACAAGGCAAGGATCTCTAGATTAGGATAGTCATTTAGGCATTCGAACAGCAGGGTATAAATCAGTTGTCTCAAAATAGAAGTGGTGATGTTGATAGCCATTGATGGATAAGGTTAGTAAGTCAAAAGAGACAAATGTTGTTCCTAGGAGAGATCATAGAGAAGAGATTGAAGTATGTCTTCAAAACAAACCCAGGAATGGTGATTCATGCAGTAAGGTTACTTGGGGAAGAATTTTTGAAGACTAAGCATAGGCATAGAGTGAGTACTAACTTTTCAGCTATGTCTGTGGCTACATTGCTTGATATGGGGGAACCAGAGGAGATAGTGAGATCTTTGTGCAAAAAATTGGTGAATAAATATTATCTAGATGAATGGGAGGATGCTCTGGAGAATGTGGATGAAAACAAAACAATCCCTCTGGCAAAAGATTATTGTGGTTCGTCGTCATGGCAAGGAAATTGCTAAGTTCTCTCTTATAAATTCAACTGATGTCACAACCCTAAATTAATCATATTTTATTAATTGGTTTAATTTTCATTTCTATTTTTTAATCTTATTTAATGACTATACTAATTATTATTTTAAATAAACAAACAAAATTAAAAATATTTTTGAGAATTGAAAGTGAAAGAAACTCTAATAAAGATGGTACTTACAACTTTAGTTGTGGGAGCAATATAGTAGGAGGAAATTAGCACATGTCAAAATTAAAAATAATAATTATTATTATTTATTGCTTTTGGTTGTAAACTCCTGTGAAGAGGGTGTGAGAACACTAAGACATTTAGGAATGGAGAGATGTGGAAGAGAAGAGTGGAGTAAAAACAATTGAGTTTTAAAGCAAATAAATGTTACAATGATGGCAGATAAATTTGATCTTCAACTTGGTATGATGTAATAGCACCAAAGGATAGAGGAGTGGAAACACTTAATAGAGCATTGATTTCAACCAACTATACAAGTCTTTCCTAATTTATTCTACTTCTACATGTACATAGAGAACTCTTGTGATAGTTACGCAATAAAAGATCTCTCTCTTTGTCTCTCTCTCTCTTTACTTCCCTTATTCGTTAAGACTTTTAACACTGATCACTACATAATAAGGGGAGTTAATGCACAAATTTTGCAACTAACAAAATGTATAATTTTGAAACCAACTCTTAAATGGGGAAGTTTTGTGTTAGTAGAAGGGGCAAGTTACAAGCGTGAGGGGTGAGGAGGGAGGGGGTGGGGGGTGGTGTGTGGAAAGAGTGTTGTGGAATTCCATCATTCCAACACCATGGTGGCGACATCATAGGACAACTTGGTGAATGTAAACGGAGCTTGGAGACCTTCCAATGCATAGAGAGAAGGATTCTATCATGTTATTTCAGCTTGGTTGTTGGAAGAGGGATCATTGGGAAGTATCAGGCTATCAACGCATCAACAAGTGGAACTTCTTCGTAGGTTCTTGCAGAATGTAATTGAAGAAATGCGCTAACAGGTGTGTAGACTAAACCATTTCATCAAATCCACTCTCTGAAATCTTGCAATCATCGAATCCCAATAGATGACATCTCTTTTGCGGCATTTTGTCAAACTGTTCATGTGCTTTGTTTATGCTTCTCTATTTCACATGCATTTCATCTAGGCCAGTTGTGATTCAGTGATCAGTAAGGTCTTTTCAACAAATCCACTTTGAACATATCCTGCAATGACGGCATTTCTTTAGACCATGTTTTGTGGAGGCATATTTATTTTGAACATATCATGCAATGATGGCATTTCATTAGACCGCATTTCTTTGAGGCATTTTATTTTTTGCCAAATAGTTCATATTGCTTCCACTTTTTGCATGCATTGGTGCATCCTTTATGCTTTTGATGGATGCTCGTGCCCTATTCAACCAAAAATGCTTGACGAGTTAACCCAAAAAAAAACCACGAAATGCAGAAAGTGTACAGTACTTGCCTGATCAGTCACCACAAAACCAACAATCTCCCAGTTGGAGACCGAGCAAGCTCCACACTAAACAATCTCCCACTTGGAGACTAATCTTGTTGCAATATTGCTACCCCTATAGCTCCCACTGGAAAGAAACACCCTGGACTCTGTTGTTCTATTTTATTGTTTTAGTTGTGAAGACCAATTGAAGCTGAAGAGGAACCCAGCTTCTCCTTTGTCACCGTCTTTGTAAACATATCCGCTGGATTTTCATCTATATGTATTTTTTTCAGCCTTAATTGTCCATCATCCAATACCGACTGAATAAAGTGATACCCCAACTATATGTATTTTGTCTTTGAATGCAAGGCATAATTCTTTGCAAGATGAATGGCACTCTAGCTGTCTGTAAACAAATAATTGTTAACCTGTGGTTTGCCCAATTCTTCCATGAAAGATTGCAGCCATATCATGTCCTTGCTTGCCTCTGTTGTAGCTAGATACTTTGCCTTTGTGGTGGATAAAGCAACCACCTTTTGCAACCTGGGGATCCAACTCACCGTTGTCCCACCAACAATAAAAACATATCATGTTGCACTCTACCTTGTATCAATGTAACATGCCAAATCTGTATCAACATAGCCTTGTAAATCAGTACTAGAGCCCCCATAACATAAACATTTGTTGGATGTACCTCTCAAGTATCTAAGAATCCATTTACCACATTCCAATGCTCAACTCCAGGATGACTCATATACCTACTAACAACTCCTACAGGATGTGCAATATCAGGTCTAGTGCATACCATGGCATACACTAAACTACCTACAGCTTAAGTTTAGGGTACCTTGGACATTTTTTCTTCGTCCTCATCTATCTTTGGACACATCTCCTTAGTCAATTTCAAATGACTAGGCAAAGGTGTGCTGATAGCTTTTGCACCCTTCATGTGAAATCTCTGCAACACCTTTTCAACATAATCAGTCTGAGATAGAGTCAATTTTTTGTTTTGCCTATCTCTGCAAATTTTCATACCAAGGATTTGTTTTGCTGCCCCCAAATCCTTCATAGCAAATGATTTTGCTAACTGTTGTTTTAACTCTCTTATGTGATCCATGTTAGACCCCGCTACAAGCATGTCATCAACATATAAACATAAAATAATGTAGCTATCATTAACCAACCTCTTAAAATAAACACAATGGTCAGAATTACACATGTTGAAGCCATGCTCAGCCATAAAACTATCAAATTTTAAGTACCATTGTCGAGGTTCTTGTTTCAAGCCATATAAACTCTTCTTTAATTTGCACACTAACTACCTTTGACCTCAAATCCTTGGGGTTGTTACATATATATCTCCTCCTCCAAATCACCATGGAGAAAGGCAGTCTTCACATCTAGTTGCCCTGCAGAAATTAAATTCCTACTTAGCCTTGGAATGTGCCTTACCTCTTGTAGTAGCCAATGATTCTCATTCTGCAACTTAATCTTAATTCTTCCCTTCCCAACAATCTAAAAGGGTTCATTATCTTCCAAATAAACCAGCCCAAAATCCCCTTGGACATAATCAAGAAAATAACTTCTATGGGTGTAGCATGAAAGGAGGCCCCAGAATCTAAAACCCATGAATCATCAGCATTTTCTAGGGAAAGAATCAAAGCATCTTCTTCAGATTTATTACTTACCACATTTGCCTCCTTATTGCCTTCTTGTTTGTCTCCTTTATTCTTCCGAGCCCAGCAATCTTTCTTCCTATGACCTGGTTTCCCACTGTACCAACAATCGTTTGGTCCTCTGGATTGAGACCTCTTGCCCTTTGATTTTCCTTGTGATTTCTCACAACTTCCAGAATTGTTTCCTCTCTCATTTGATCTGCCTCTACTTTATGTATTCAAAACACTACCTGATGTGGATCCAGCTGAGCTTTTCCTACGAATTTACTCGATCAGAATAATACCAACAACATCAAAACCAACAGTATCTTGAGTTCTATATGTTTCATGTGCATGAAACTCACTTCGAATTGAAATGCATGGATTGATGTTTGTCTATATTGATGTATGCATGAATACAATTTTGTGTTTTCTCCATGCTTAAGATAGATTCATGTTATCTATTAAATGTGATTGAGATGAAACTGAGATCTCAAAATGATAGTCAAGCAAATTGTTGCTTATGTCTTCATACTTATGATATATGCATCTTGTGTGCCCATGATATTGTTATATTAGAATTAGAATGTGGATATATCATGCCGCGCAAATACCATTACTCTTGTCAGTATCACATTGCTAATCTTCCTCATGTTGGGCTGGATATCTTTCATATCATGAAAGATTCCAAGAAAATGTAACTACTTCGTGGTAGGGTGGAAATGTGCTCCAGCAATGTTCTCACCCAAGATGTGCTTGAGGGAGACAGATGTCAAGAGTTCCTGTCAAAATGGTCTTCATGTTTTGTACATTATGTATTTATTGTATTCGATCCTGTGATCTATTGTAGGGAATATGATTCCTTATGTTTTGCCGAGATCTATATGTCAAATGTAATTTCAAGTCTCTGATTTGGTGTATTTTAACACGTGGATTAATCAATACTTGATTATGTGTATTTTGAAGTATTATATAAATTTTATTATTTTTAGATTGTGGTGATCTTTACAGCTGATCATTCGCACCCTCCTAGGGGATAGGAGATGATGGAAAGAAATGTTTTATTTCTCAAGAAGATGCTCGATCTGGCTTCTGGTGGTGGAGAAAGGTGGCTCCAGAACTGTCTGGTGTCTGAGGGACTGGTCAGTGACAGCGAGGTGGATAACCCTTTTGGGGTAGAAAATAATGATGAAGGTGAAAATTCAGGGATAGCTCTGGTAGAGGAGGTCGAAGTTGCTGCCCACCAAGATTGCGGACCTAAGTGCCCCGTAAAGACCAGAGTGGAAGCAAGGAAGCATGGCCGGCTGAAATAGGTGAAATAGGTGTTTTGTTTTTGGGCTCCTTGAAATCATATCAAATGTTTGCTAGTTGTGCTCGGGATCGTATGAATTGGGAATCTTTGCTTCTTCATTTGGAGGTGGGTTCGGTATTCTGGTGATTAGTAGTGTCATAAATAGGAGGATCTGATAAACAATGTAAAAGCTCCTTTTTTTGGGGATTTTAACATATGAGTGCAGCCCTTTAGCTTCTATTTAAGGATTAAAAAACTTAAGATATCACTTTAAAATCTAAATTTTCATATAAACAAACTTTAGCATGTATTAATACTAAAGACGATTTAATTTATTCTAAAACTGCTCTCTACAAAAACAATGTTCTGAATGAATAAAAGAGCACGCTAGAATAAATCGTACAGATGATTTTGATTATGTAAAAACAAACTTCTGAATAATAAAACCATCTTATACGTACCTCTTAAAAAATCATCTTCAAACCCTGAAAAGAAGCGAATCGGCCATATAAGAGGCTTAAACCGCATCACTTTTTTTGCGGGTAACATCAAACTGAACACTAATAACATATTTTTGTTGAAAGAAAACACGGATGGCAAAAGGGCATTGTAGGAAGCAAACCTGGAAAAGAAAATTGACTTTTTAAATAGAATTTGGGGGGAAACGATTTTTCCTGGACACGATTTTTCCTGGACCAAATCGAACCGTTCGTTTTTTAGGTTTAAATACAGGTGAATCTAACTTGGCGGAAAAAAGATCCCAAGGCCTTATATGGTAGAAATTCATATATTTTGCAAGAGTTTGCGGCGCAGAAACGCCATTGGGACTTGGCTCTTGTATCTTCAGCTCCTATGGCGGGAGAAATGTTTTACAAAACATAAAAATTGTGATTTTAAAAAAAGTTATTAATAGTTATCTAGGTAAGTGACGAAGCATAAAAGATTGTAGTATTTATAAAATGTTATTAGTATTTAGGTGGTTGCATAAGATCGAGTATTTATACGATGGAGATACTCCTACTGTGAGGTGGATGAAGCCGAGTCCATGTATCAATAATCTAGAATGCTTGGGAACGATGGAACATGACAAAATTAATCTCTATTAAATCTTTATTGTTATTTTTTATTGTGTTTTAATTTTGTTGTTTATTTTTAGTTTTGAAGTAGTATATGGTCAAAGAAGTGTAGATATCAAGTGGGAAGCAAGTGATGTACAACTCATTAACAATTTAGTCACAGTATAATTTGATGGCCTTCACTTTATTTTAAAATTTGTAGTAACAAAATGTTAGTAGATGTTAAGACAAATGTGGAGTCACTTTTCATTGCACTTCTTTATGGTACTAGACAACATTACACATCCTAAAACTCATATTGCCACTTAGATCGAGAGTCCACCCACCCTTTTTTTGCCCCTGCCTTTTCCTATCTATAATGGGGGGATCTTGAATCAAGCATAAATAACACTCGCTTCTCTTGACTCATTTGCTTGCTTTGTCTCCCTGACTCTCTCTCTATATCTTGGTCAACTTGTTAATTCAATCCAACCCCATACAATTTGAGCAAGCAAAGATGAAAAAGG
Source organism: Thuja plicata (assembly GCA_018584345.1). Lineage (NCBI taxonomy): Eukaryota > Viridiplantae > Streptophyta > Pinopsida > Cupressales > Cupressaceae > Thuja > Thuja plicata. The sequence goes on from MU226626.1 coordinate 1,284,447, forward strand.
GTTGTGAGCCCTCCTCTCTATATAATGTTCACCCATTAATGCAAACTAAACCTTTTCTTTCACCAAGGCTTGAGATAATGTAGTCAAATCCAAGTTGGTGAACTAAAGTTAATTATAGTGCAACAAATATAGCTAACATTGAGAATATCTATTAATGATGAGTACGAAATTAGTGGATGATTTCTACTTTCTTTTCATTGGGAATGAATAGAGACCTGAAACAAATTTTGAGTAGATTATATTTATTTTTTACAAAGCTTGGAGTGCATGTATATTGTTCCATACAATATATGTGACACTTGAAGGAAACAAATTAAGGTAAGGTAAGGATTTAAATGTTTTAGAGCTACATTTGTAGTGATGGAGAATAAGTTTTGTACAATCAAAGTTGTGTGGGATGAAGTAAGTTTGGGAGAGTAGTGGAGGGATGTTAGATACATAAGAGATGTTTCTTAAATATAGAGTTGTTGCACTAATTGAAGCTTGGTAACATTGGAATTAAGCTTTGGGAAACAAGGCATGTGATGGGGAAATCAATTAGGATTTATGTGTGTAATCCAATATATACAAAATATATGATTAAATGATACAAAATGTGTGTGTGTGTGTGTGTGTGTGTGTGTGTGTGTGTATAAATATAATGATAAGTAATTAATTAAAAATAAATACTAATGTCTCACCATACAAATTTATTTCATCTCGATATGTTGTTGTTTCCTTTTATTATTCCTCAGTCCGTATTTTCTTCATTTGTTTCCCTATCCTCAACGCCCCCTTATTTATGTATATTGCGCGGGGGGGAAGTATTCACCATGTGGGTGAGGGGAGTCACGCCCTCTCCCCACGGGTGGCGACTTGGTTGCACCCTTTGGCTGCAAACTGTTGTCGCAGCTCTTAGGGGCTGCGACGTGTTGGTAAACAGATTTGTCCTTTCTTACTTCTTAGGAAAATGACTCTTAGTGCCCAAATTATGAACAATATCCTATTACAACAGTTGAAAAGCCATTCAAGACTACTGGCTTTTCTCTGAATTGGTAGGTACAGCTCCCTTATGGAATGATATGCAATGAATTATGTTTTGATCCCAAACCTAACACAGGGTATGCTCTTAACCCGAGAGAAGAAGAGGCAAACCGAATTAAGCCTAAACAGAACTTAACCCAGGCAAGGAGAGCTTTCTAATCTATGAACCAAGTTGTAGAACTCACACATCTTATGAATTCATACACTCAACACCAGCTAATCTACAGCAACTACTAACAGAGAGATAAATGAAATGATGAAAACTTCTAATGAATCCTTCTCCGAATATCCCACAGCACATCCTACTGAGGTTTATTCACATCCTCGCAACAAAAGAATGAAACATCCTTTCCT
>MU226626.1:1288397-1312870 GCA_018584345.1 Thuja plicata
CAATCACCTTTCTGAGCTTGTTGGTAGCCAATTCCAGAGGTAATGGAAGGCTCGCTTCAGTGCCATAAACCAACTCAAAAGGTGATACACCAATTGCCCTCTTTGGCATCACCCTGTCCGCCCATAACGCCTCATGCAGCTTTTTATGCCAGTTTCTTTGATTATCTTCCACCAGCTTCTTAATGATATTCACCAAATTCTTATTGCTGGATTCGGCCTGGCCATTTCCTTGTGGGAAGTAATCTGAAGAATGGCTAGCAATGATTCCATATTCGAAGCAAAAACTAGTAATCTCAACTGAAGAGAAATAAGTTGTATTGTCCATTACTAACTTATTCGGGACGCCAAACCTGACTAGTATATTCTCTTTAAGAAATTCACATACCACTTCTGAAGTTGTTTTCTTCGTTGCCTTAGCTTCCACCCACTTGGTGAAATAATCGGTGGCAGTTATTATGTACTGGTGACCAGCGCTGGAAGTTGGATTAATTGGGTCGATGAAATCAAGACCCCATTGTTGAAAAGGCTCCTCTATCACCACAGGCTTCAACGGGAGAGCAGCTAATTAAGGACGCCCTGAAAACATCTTGCATTTCTCACATTTTGCTACCCAGGAATAGGCATCCTTGAACATTCTAGGCCAGTAGTAACATTGTCTTAAAATTTTGAAAGTTGTAACTGAGGACAAGAAATGTCCTCCGCAGGCTTCGTCGTGAAAAGTCTTCAGCAACCTCTCTTGTTGTTGTTTATCTACTCATCTGAGGAAAGTACCATCTATTGCCTTTTTAAACAATTTATCATCCCAAATTATGAATTTAGCAGCCTTTAATTTTAGCTCTCTTCTTTGTTTCGCCATCAGGCCGTCTGGGCATTCTCCGTATGTAAGAAAATAAACAATATCTTTGTACCACGTCTCTTGGAGTCCCACGGCTAAGACCAATTGTTTTTCTTCAGATTCCTCTGTCTCTTCCACGATCTTATTTTCTGCGATTGCTCTACACAAAGCATTTCCCCTTACCAGTTTAGTGGGCTTAATCTCGATGTCGTATTCCTGCGTCTTTTCTATCCAAGCTCCTCGAGCAATGCAACCCACTTCTTGCTGTGTTAACACACTCTTCACCGCTACATCTGGAACATAGACCATAGAATGCGAATGCAAGATGTAGAACCGAAAGTTTTTCAATGCTTTAACTACCGCAAAAGCATGTTTTTCGATCTGAGAGTATCTTAATTCATGATTCTTTAAGGGAACGCTCGTGAAAGCTATAGGGGCCTGAACTCATTCATCATTACTTTGCATCAGTATAGCTGACAGACTGTGTTCAGAAGCATAACAGTAGATGATGAAATCCCGCCCATAATTTGTATGACTCAACACCGGGGCATTAGCAATAGCATCCTTGATGTTCTGGAAAGCTTGTTTCCCTGGTTCACTCCATTTAAAATTTGCATTGCCTTTCATCATATCTACAATACATTGGGTTATCTCTGCAAAATCTGGTACAAATCTCCTGAGAAAGTTGACTTGCCCAAAAAATGACCTCACTCCTGTTCTGTTCACTGGCAAACTCAACCTTCGAATAGCCTCAACTCGCTCTGGGTCAATCCTGATTCCTTCTTGGGAGACTATGTGACCAAGGAGCTTTCCTTTCGTTACACAGAACACAGATTTCTTCAGGTTAAGGGAGAATCCATGCTCCCGGCATCTTTGCAAGACCTTCCTCAAATCTTCTATGTGATCTTTTCTTTTCTTTGAAAACACGGTGAGATCATCCAGATATATCCCCATGGTCCGATCCTTCAGATCAACAAATGTTTTGCTCATGCATCTTTGAAAAGTAGCCCCTACATTTATCAGACTGAAAGGCATCCTCTGGTATGCGAACGTACCCCAGGGGGTTGTGAACGTCGTCTTGTGCTGATCTTTCTCCTCTACTTCAATCTGGTTATAGCCCGAGAATCCATCGAGCATGGACATCATCTCAGACCCAGCCACCGTTTGCAGTAATTAGTCCATATTGGGAAGGGCAAAATTGTCTTTAAGGGATGCCTGATTCAAATTACCAAAATCAACACAAATCCTGATTTCTCCGTTCTTTTTCCGAACATGCATTATATTGGCTACCCAAGTAGAGTGATGAATTGGGTAGATAATCCGAGCCTTCAACATTTTGTCCACCTCTCAGAATATGGCGTCTGCTATCTTTGGATTATAATTCCTCTGCTTCTGGCAAAAAGGGACGGTGTCTGGCTTTAGAGGAATCTGATGTTTCACTTCTTCGCCTCTATAACTTTTCAAGTCTTCGTAGCTCCAAGCGAAGACGTCTCGATACTCTAGAAAGAGTTGCTTGGCAACTTCTTTCTCCTCAGGTGAACAATTGGTGCGGGAGCCCTCGACAAAGAAGGAGACCCGAAGCTTCCCTAAGGATGATCTTCAGAAGTTATAATTGTTTTATGATCACATTGGATCAACAGGTTTCCATTATGTAATACGTCCTATAAATGTGCAATCTAGCAACTTGGAATAGGTTATAAATTACATAGTTTGCTAATGTTGGCAGGACTTTAGATAGACTAGTTAAGTTTTGTTAGTATTATAAAATTTTGAAAACTTTTTATAGTTTTTGTGGCTGGCACAGTTTTAATGATAGATGTTGTTACCACCGTGGACAACCCCTCCATAAGGCGGTTGGAACAGTTATTTTCTGGTTGCAAAATGATGCAACTATATGTTACAAGAAAACAAAAAGATGGGGATGGTGAATCGAGGCAGGAGAGATGAAAAAAAAAAGTTTGTGTCAGAGGATTCTATAAGAAATAAAAAGACGAATCTGTTTGTTTCTTTTTCAAAAATGGAGCTGTTGTTTTGTGTTAGCAAGATCGATTCTTAAGCCTGAAAGTAAGAATCACCAAACAGCATCGAAGCTAAAACATTTAGTTAAATTCTTAAAAAAAAAAAAAATATACGAGTTGTGTAAACAGAGGAGTGTCTGTACAAGAGGAACACAGAAATTAATGTTTAACTCTGTGTTTGTAAACAGTGTTTGATTTCCCACGGTGTTTGGTTTAGTGATTGAATTCGGCTGTCTCCAAAGTCACTGTTAAAGGCAATGAAGGAAACGGGCTGCTGTCGAAACAGATGTTGTGTTGAATATGAGATTTCATTGAAATGATGAAAGCGGCTCTCAAACTGTCGTGAAATTTGTTGAATTTGCATAACATTCTATCTCCAATTTGAACCTGTGACAGAAAAAGTCTTGAAACCATCGTATGTGGAGGGGTCGAGTCTATATTGCTCGGCTGGAGATTAAGAATTAAAACTGAACTGAAAACAGTCCGTGACATGCCTGGTCATGGTTTGACTGCTTAAAAAGGAGGTTGAGAATGGCATAACCAAGTGAATTGGGTGTCTAAATTCCCTTCTAAACCGACTATGGTCTGTTTGCTTGGGAATCGAAAAGAAGATTGGGAGTAAGCGGCGTGCCCTAGGTTACTGATCTTGGTGAAGAAATTTCTAAAACATGCCCTAATTGGCACTTGAGTATCCTCCAAATCTTCATTCCTTTCCAATGACCTGAGAAATGTAATGAAACTCGGTGAGGAAAGACGTAACCATATGCAGTTTTTTATTTGTGTTCTGATTTCTAAAATGGTGGAAATGAACAGAAAGAAGTGGGATTGAACTGAGACAAGACATATTGGATGTCTGGTCAATAGAAGTTTGACACCTTAAGGAACCCGTAATCTCTCTGAAACTTTAGACCTGGATATGCAACGGGGAGAGTCAGGGCACTCACCTCAATAAATCTGTTTGTATGTTCGAAGAAGGATGCCGATTTGGAAAGAATGAGCATCGAAACTCGTTGAAGAAAAGTTCTTCCAACAGCAAAGTCTCAGTCTTAGCCAGTTACTCTGTTTCTGTGTATAGAGTGAGGGCCGAGAAATGAAAGAGGGGTCTATTGGAGAGACCGAGTGATAGTTTTCACTGGTTAAAAAAGTGCAAGGCAAGATTAAGAATGAGGGACCTGTTCTCAACGTTTCCTCTGCTCGAAGTGCAAAAGAATCAGAGTGGCTGATTTGAGTATATGCAGGAACTTGAAATCTTTATGTCAGGTTTGCGAGTGATTGTTCTGAAATGACTTAGAAACTAGAAGAACATAACAAATAGCAAACTTGAAGAATAATGAAAATGTCAGAGCAACAACAGGAAATGAACTGGGCTGTTGGCGGGAAAGAAGGTAAACAGGGTGTGCAAGAGTCTGTTTTTATTCATAAAGTAACAGACTATGATTAATTGAATGAGGATTACGGGCAAAATAACGAGATGAATGTTTTAAGGGACTTGAACATTTAGTAATGCAGAGTTTTAGTGGTACTTCAGCGTCAATTAGGAAAAGTGGTATTAGAATTTTGTTTCCATCTGAAGTTGAGATTGGAAGTTAATGTTGTTTTCATCCTGGAAGACATTGAGTATTCATTGGAGTCTGAAGCTCTGCATCAACAACATTTGCCAATGTTGATCATCTTGGGATCGTTTGGATCACCGATGTTTACCCCTTCATACTCACCAGTATTGGGTCCTTTTTTCGTCCTCTTCTGTTTATATAAGCATCATGTCTATTAAACAGCTTTTCCAAAGACACAAAATAAGGCGGGATGATATTACCTTGTAGCTGAATTGCTTCATCTTGCTTTTCTTGTGATTTGTGGCTCGAATCCTCTTTATCTCCTTCATTCATATGGTGTTTAAAAGTAGCCTTATCGCTTTCCAAGAACAACTGCAGGCTCTTGTCGTCTTCAAAGACCTGCCATGAATCCGTATTTTTTGGAACATAAGCTCTGTAAACAATCTTGATCTGATACTTCTTGTCTTTAAACTCTGGATGAGGCAACAATAAAGAAGCTGAAACTGCCAGGGAGTCAGCCTTGGTGTTCAACTCTCTCGGTACCGCTTCAATGGAGAAGGCATCCAACCCTTCAATTTCATCCTAGACTCTGTTTCTGTAATTCTTTAATCAGTGATTCTTAATAGAGTATTGTTTTCTAACCTGTTTCACCACGAGCTATGCGTCGCCTCTAGCCTTCAGCAGTTTTATCCCTTTCTCTTTTGCTGCTACAATTCCAAGTAACAGAGCTTCATATTTTGCAGTGTTATTGGTGTTTCCGAATTCCAATTTAAAGGCCATTGGTTCAGGTTCACCCTGAGGAGGAATTAACACGACGCCCGCACTAGATCTTGATGAAGAACAGCTTCCATCAAATTCCAGGGTCCATACACCGGTAAGGTTGCTCCCTTCACATGAATCTCTTTCATCTGGACTTTCACTTCTTTCTTCACTCAGGGATTCTTCAGTGAACAACATGTAATTGTCGAACTCCAACTCTTGGTAGAGTATCTGGGCTTTGGGATCATCAGATTTCAGGACGGTGAATTTAGCTTTTTCCTCAGGCTCTAACTTAACTTTCTTGTTCCCAATCAGTATCGTAGCCTGAGACCAGTCTAACTTTATCTCTCCTCCTAAGTCTCTACAGAAACTTCTACTCAGGAGGAGACCATAACTTGCCGGGATGTCTGCCACTAAGATAGTCAATAAAAGCTTCTTTTCGAGGTGAGAGGCCAAAGCAACCTGGGCATTTTAATTTGTCCTAGCAAGGGGACCTGTTTAGCATCCATTGAGTAACATCTCCCATGTACTTTTGTGAGGCTAAGACCTAAAGCTTTGGCTACTGAATAGGGCATGATGTTGTCCGACGCTCCAGAATCTATTATGCAGTTACTTAGTTTACAACCGTTGATATACAATGAAGCATAGAAGGGGTCGAGTTTCTGACCAGGAGACGTTGCTAACACAGTACATTCTTCTTGATGAAACAAATTAGTTGTTAATGTTTCACCCTCCTCTTCTATAGTCACATTGTGGTTCAAACTTGAGACATTCCCCTTACATCTCTCCACTAGTCTTTTTAATTCAGAAGGATGTGAAGCTAAATATTCTATAGGGGAAATCTGAATTTTTGCTTCTTCACAAAACTGGATAAAATCAAAAGGTGCTTTATCCTTACCCGTTTGAGAATTTGAGGCTCCTTGATCAGCATGGGCATTGCTCATGGAAGGAACAAAGTCACCTTTGAGAGGTTGGCTCGAAGACTGGTTCTTCAACTTCTGTCCCTGGGTGAGCACTTGATACGAAGTCCCGTCAATGGTAGCATAGCATTCACCTGTGATTTCAGAGTTAGATTTATACTCCACAAATAAATTTCTGGAGTCGCCATTGGAGTATGTATCCAAATCTGCACAAGGAGCTGCTACATTCAGCTCATTAGTGGCTAACAACTGCATCATACGGACGGTCTTTGGGCAATTTTCTCCGTCATGATCCGTAGTCAAACGAAACACGCACATGTTCCCTTTCTTGGGTGCTGCCTTAATCTGCAGCCTAGGCTGAGGGCCTGTAAGCTGCAGGAACTTATTGTCTGCACCTCTTCCCGGCGCATTCTAAAAATTCCGCTGATAAGAGTTGTTGAAACCTGGTAATTGCTTCTTCATTGCGACCAACTCATTTGACAATTTCTGAAGCATCTCATCAGATGACGTAGTATTGCTGGAGCTTCCCTTGGTTTGAATCTCCCTTTTCCACTTTCCCGCGGAGATCAAGTCATCCTCGCACTCAATGGCTCTTCTTTGTGCATTAGCTAAATCAGTAGGACGTGCCCGTCTTAAGTCATAATTTACATCCAGGGGCATCGCGCTTATGAAGAACGTTTTGAGATTGTCGGCATTAGGCCTAGCAGCGACAGGGATTCTACTGGTAATCTTGTTAAAACTGGCTGCAAAATCCCTCATACTCATGTGAGGTTGCTTCTTGATGGATGCCAGTTGCGTTAACAGAGCATGCTCATCTTCTGCAGTCTTAAATCGGGCTTCGAACGCCGTTCTCATCGTATTCCAGCTAGTGATAGAGCCATCATCCAGATGGTAGAAACAATCTGCGACACTCTCTGTCAGGGTCTCAACAAACAATCTTACCGCAATGTCCTCATGTGCTACCCCTAAAATGTGAGTAACTGCAAAGAATGCCTTGATATGCTCATCGGGAGTGACCTTTCCGTCACCCGAAAACTTAGGAAAATTCTTTCTCGACCCCGCAGGAAGCGGATGATAAGTCGATAAAGCTAAAGGTCCAACTGCTGCAGCCCATGGAGCAGCCATGACAGCCCTTGCACTATATGGTGGAAAATTAACAACCGAGGGAGTATTGTTACCGTGAAGAGTCAATGCCTGGCAAGTGTTTTGTGAAGTAATTTGATTCCTAACAGGGGAGGCTGGTCTGCTCCGACTCTTCTTTTCTCCTCTTCTTTTAGGAACCTCTAGGATGGGAAAACCAAGTTCTTCTAGCTTGTCAAACGTAGGATCTTGCTCACCCTGCTCTCTGGTACTCCTGAGGAACTTTGTGCATTCCAGGGTGCTGGGAAGAGTTTACTGCTGGGCTTCTCTATGTGCTTGTCTTTCTGCTCTCCGGATATTCCTCCTTTGAACAGCTCTTTCTAAAACTTCCGCCCTTCTTTCTTCTTCCTCTAATACCTGGCTCGTGTTTCGGTAATGCTTAGCATTCCTCCTATATCTCCAAACAAATGTATTAAGGGACGAGATTATGTCTTCTTGGTCATCTTGAAAACCAAGATTTGGTTGGAGTACTGGAAAGATATTCTCATGAGGGAGTACCATTTTTCCTCATGATATGGTGTACTGGTCTAGCGACTATTCGAGTCCCCAGCGGAGTCGCCAAAAATCTATTGGTAAACAAATTTGTCCTTTCTTACTTCTTAGGAATATGACTCTTAGTGCCCAAATTATGAACAATATCCTATTACAACAGTTGAAAAGTCGTTCAAGACTACTGGCTTTTCTCTGAATTGGTAGGTATAGCTCCCTTATGGAATGATATGCAATGAATTATGTTTTGATCCCAAAACTAACACAGGGTATGCTCTTAACCCGAGAGCAGAAGAGGCAAACCAAATTAAGCCTAAACAGAACTTAACCCAGGCAAGGAGAGCTTTCTAATCTATGAACCAAGTTGTAGAACTCACACATCTTATGAATTCATACACTCAGCACCAACTAGTCTACAACAACTACTAACAGAGAGATAAATGAAATGATGAAAACTTCTAATGAATCCTTCTCCAAATATCCCACAGCACATCCTACTGAGGTTTATTCACATCCTCGCAACAAAAGAATGAAACATCCTTTCCTTCTTAATGTAACTTAGATTAAGAGAAAGAACCATCTAATTAACTGGAACAAAAAATAATTGACATAAAACACTTTCAATTGTCTCTGCAACATCAAGTATTCCACACCAAAATTTGTCGACCTTTCATTAATCTTTCAATTTCATACATATAGAGCCAGGGGATGACCGTTACAAAGGAAGTTTAATCGGTTCATCTCCCTCTAAATGACAGGTGGAAAGAAACCACTATGTCGCATAACTAATTACAGGGAAAAGAAAACGGAAAAGAAGGAGGAAGTTAAATCATTTGGCTTTCTTTCCTTTAACTCGTCGCGCACTCGCGAGCTCTTTTTTGATTACCTCAAAACATCGGCGAGTAAGCGAGGCAATGAATGGCTCCTTTAGTCGCTCGGTCGCAGACCTTTAAGAATCATGAAAAATACTTGTGCGACTGAGCGATGCATCTTCAGATCGATACTTTATGCCTTCGTCGCGCACTCGCACTGCAAAATCCAACTAAGTTATAACCTAAGCGAGTGGGCGACCTCTATAATCATGACCTCGTCACGCGATCGCGGACATTTAACACTGACATAAAAATTGATGCGGGTGTGCGACTGCTTCATTTTAAGCATGACTCGCTCAGTCGCAGAGACTGAGATAAACAGCATAACTTCTCAGTGACTGCGCGATTTACACTTTTTTAACCCGTTGCTGACTCGCTGACTTGAAACTTAACTTCCATAAGACATCGCGACTGTGCGATTTATACTTTTAAAACACTGAACTCACTCAATCGCGCACAAAACTAAACTAAACATAAGCAGGTCGCGATTGCGCGATTCCCTTTTAAGACAGCTCGTCGCCCACTCGCACGACTTAAAAACATTGTAAGAAGACCGACGCGACAAAGCGATCAAACATAAAGCATGACTTCCAAAGGGGTTTGACTTCTTTTTTGCGGCAAAGCACAGGATTTAAACCAAGAAAGCCTTTCATTCTGTGAATGAGCACCAGAATATCAACAATTTCGGGCTCAAGGTCTGATCCAAATAAGGTCTTTGGCACCTTGCTTTTAGCGCCTCGCGGCTTTTGAAACCATGGGTGCATAATTTCTCTCCTCCACATCATTTTCTTCGCAGAAAACTCAGAAGCCGCATGCGATACTTTGGAGAATTCATCCCGCTCAGGTACCCGGAAGCAGTTCACCATTGTCTGACGATCAATAGATAGAAGCACTGTGTCATCTGGTAGTATAATCTGTCTGATGTCCGGGTTGTAATGGTTGACACATTCGTATATCAATTCCAGAGCTTGGACAACCACTGGAAACCCTGCCGCTTCAATCAAGTCATTTTCATTATTCCACTTACTTCTCCATTTTCCGTGGACTTGCGAAAAATCAGGAACAGGGTGCGTTTCTTTGCTTGCAGAAAATCTCTCTACGGGTGAGAACTCCGCTTGCGAAGAAAGCAATTTATAGTTCTCTGCAAATACTTTATTTTAATTTCTGAGTCAATATTTAAACATTTCTCTCTTACCCAGAAAATTGAAAAAGTGCTTCGAAAACCCGTTGTGGGGTCCACCACAACGCTCCTTCTTCTTTTTTTGCCTTTGTAGAAAATTACCCTCTTAGGTAGAATTCCGCCACGAAGAAGCTGAATTCCAATTCTCCGCCTTGAGTCTTTCTTGATTCCAAATTTCCTTTTAACTGTTCCCCGGATCCATTTCTATGCTGCAGGTAACAATTTCACTGTCCAAGACCATTTCTTTTCATAATATTCTTCTGCAAACATTGCCATTCATACTAAGCGGAAAATCAACTTCGCTGGTAGAGACCCGCAATGGAGAAGATGATTTCTGAAATTTCACAAGCCCTTGTTTAACTATTGAATGGAGAATTCCGCCAGTGATGAATTGTTTCACAAGGATCACAAAGACAAAGCGAGAACCCCCATCGGATTAGGCACTAGACTACCCGCGGACTTATCATGCGTGAGGGAGAAATCCACCCGGCTAAGGGAATGCGAAGGGAGAAGGGAAAAATGGAAAATCCGATGGTGATTCCCAACTACTTAAAGGGCATCTACCTAGACTCAAACGCGATTAAACTTCACTAAGATGCAAAACTTCCACTTTTCTGAAATGGCTACATGCTTAAAAGTGGAGGCAACACGACGTGAGTTGCAGTCCAAGGGGACCGTGACTTGGTTGCTCCCCATTTGTATTTTTTTTTTTATTATTATTTTTTCTTTTAATAATATTTTATAGTGTATGTTTAGTAATATATTTAGTATTATTAATATATTAATACATTGATATTTTAACATTATTAATAATCAATTGTTTCATAATATATTTTTATTAATTATTATATATTAATCATTCGATACTTATCAATCATTAGTATTATTGTTAATTAGTGTTAATATTCAATTCTTCAGTTAGAAGTACAATTTAATGGAGTGTCATCACACAAGGTTTCAGTCATGGCAAACATAGAAGACTTCGACAACATTTGAACGTAGAGGTTTCTCCTCAGGGAATGATAATCATAGGATCAAGAACAAAGTTACGCATCTACCAACTAAAGAATGGAAGTCTCTGACAAACCCTATGAGAAGAAACTTTGCATCTCAAAATGGGGAAATGGATAATGTGGAGGCACTACAAAAGAATATATGGGGGTTTGCACCTTTGTGAATGACGGGTCCTTTTGAGTTGAGGAAGATTGAATCAAAGTTTTGGAGACCAAAGAACCAAACTACATATTCTCAAACATTGAAGGTAAGCCCCAATGTAGTTCACTCAATAACAACTTCTTTATTGGTTGATCATAAAGAATGGATTGAATATGAAAACTTTTTCAAAGAGAAATCTTTCTTCATGAAGTGGTGTGGATCATGGCTTGTGTTTCCAAAGGTCAAAATTTGGTGTGATGCTAACTAGGGTAGGGATTTTGTGTTGAAAACTCTTCCTAATGGGTTTTATTTGGTTATATGCCCCTACACCCAAGATAAAGAATGGATCCTTAATAGTGGTTCGTACATGATGAGAGGTTAAGGGTTTTTTATAAAGTATTGGGTGCCCAACTTTGTCCCCAAAACTGAGGCAATAAAGGAGGTCCCTCTATGGATCCTCTTTTATAACCTACCACATGAGTAATGGGATTTTGAAATCCTTAAAAGCGTTGATAAGAAGTTGGGGACCTTTGTTAAAGAAGATGAAGCTCTAGGGTACAAAGAGTTTAGTATGTATGCACTTATCTTAATCTTATGGGGAGACGTACATCCTCTTCCAGAGATGATTGAGATAAAGTCAAGAGAAGGAGTATGGAGAGAGAGTATAGAGGTGGAAGTTTTTAATGAAGTATGTAATCTGTGTAAAGGTGGGGGCATTCAATAGCAGAATGTACGTGGAACCCTAAAGGTTAAAATATGGAACAAAATGCTCTAATTGATTACTAATGTCATTGAGAAAAGAGCATGATGTTGAAACCCTAGTGACATCGAAGGGATGTCAAGATATGGATATGAATGATGTGGGTCTTCGGGAAAGTAAGGACACCCCTAAAATTGATAGGATGCAGAAAGAGATGATTGACTCTATCTTTGTGGTTGTGTGCCTTCCAAATGGAAAAACGGTGGATGTATTCTCCCCTCCTGCAAAGGTTAACGATGAGTTAGAGGTGGAAAATTCAAAGTACTGGGTTATGGAAGGGGAAGATCTAGAAAGGGGGGAGATTTTAGAACAAAGACCTACATAGCAATGTGAGTAATCAACAGAGGTGACTAGTAATTGTGAAATAGATGACCAGGCTAAGGAAAATGAGGAACTAAATATGGTTGGGTATAATGAATGTAATAAGCTATAAGGGACTAGAAGATATGAAATTCTAGAGATAGAGAAAATTATTTTTAAGGATATTCAGATCTCACCTATTAGAAATCCAGAAAAAAATGTTTGATGAAGTAGGTACAGGGGACATTCAGTTTAATAATGAAGACAATTATTCACATTTTGAGGAGGAGGACACAACTATGGATGAATTAGAGTCATAGGTTTCCATAGGCATTAAAGAGAAAAGAATCTTGGGGTTATCCACCGCTCACTCGAACAAAGTCAAGGCGGGGGAATAATGGAGAAGAAGAGCTATAACCACTAAGGAGTTTCTTGAAATGGCCAGATGTGCAGCAGGCCAAAGCAAATTGATATCGGGAAAAGACTGTGCCTTTTTTTGAGAGGGATGAAGCTCCAATTAGGGGCTAAAATTCCCTTGACAAGATACATTTGATCATGAGGCATCTTGATCAAACAAGGCTAGATGTATTGTTATTGCAGGAAACTGAGCTTAAAAATAATAAATGTTAGGTTTTCTCACAAAGTGCAAGATGGTGGAGGTATTGTTTTGTTGAGGAGATAGGGGATTCAGGTGGATTAGGGGTCATGTGGGATAGCTCTATAGTAGATTTACAACTAGTAAAAAGTGGTAATAATTGGCAGGGTTGTAAAGTATTTTCAAAAACTCTAAATGCTCCCTTTGTGGTTGTGAATATTTATGGCCCTAATAGTTCTGATGGTAAGAGAGGGTTATGGAAAGATCTCAAGATTTCCTATCTAAAAAAATTCAATCCTCATGTCTTGTGGGTGGATATTTAATGCTATTCTTCACCCTGGGGATAAAAAAAGGAGGAATGGGGTGGGAAAATAGATCACAGAAAGATTTTAGCAATTTTGTGATGAATAATGGCTTACTGAAAATTCCCTTCAAAAGAAGGGATTTCACTTGGAGAAACATGCACAGTGATTTTCTAAATATTGATGAGAAATTAGACAGGTTCTTTTTAGCAAGTAACTAGGGAGGTTTATATTGGGTGCATGAAGCATAAATTCTTTTGATCACAATGTCAGACCATTATCCAATCAGTTTAATATTCTAGGAAGATACACCTCTTGTTAGATGTCCCTTCAAATTTGAGAAGATGTGGCTAACTTCATATGGTTTTAAGGATTTGTTAAGAGGTGTTGAAGATAATTATTCAATTGTGTATTGTCATTGATGTTACACATGTATTTATACTTAAGTAGTGATGTTACACAAATGTCTACATTCAGACCGAACACAGTTGGTGAATAGAATGAGTTATTTATGTTGATCGAGTTTAGTCGGGCATTGAATGAAGTTCAGTGTTGACCGAGTTCAGTCAGGCATTGAATGAAGTTCAGTGTTGACCGAGTCACTCGGGCATTTCAGTCTTGGTCAGGCATTCAGTGGCAACTGACTAACAATGATTTATATTTTATAATTAATTGGTTATATGAGGCCAACTGAATTGTGATTTATTATTTAGAAGTATATTCAAGCCGACTTGACAGGGCTTACCATATAAATGAAAGGTCAAGTTTGGATTGAATGTGTGTAAGAAGCAAAGGAAGAGAAAGAAAAAGCAGAAGTGTGGAATTCTATAATATGAAGAGTGAAGGCGAAATCATACAGCATAATGATTGAGTACAGATCACTTGGAGTTGCAATAGAACATCTGATCAGCAAGGAACCAGTAATAAGCAGAATAGAGATCTGAATCAGCAAAGACAGTTGCTTACGCATACAAGTCAATCCATTGTTACTTTATAACAATTGTAGTAGTGTTCTAAAATCTCTTAACAGAGTATACTTAACAGTCTTTTTGTAAATCCTCTCACGAGGTAGCATTTCTATGTTTAAGTGTTAAAGACCTCTAACAAGGCCACTCCTCACAGGGTGATTAAATCCTTTAACAAGGTCACACCTAATAGTGTGTTATTGTAACCTTTAACATGGTTGGCTCCTAACAGGGCTCACTTCAGAAGAGTGAAAAAAATAACTAGTTACATTGGTGGTTTTTCCCATATTGGGTTTCCACGTTAAATCTTGGTGTCACCTATGTATATTTTATTTGTTTTATGCTTTATGTTTCTGCACTTAATCTCTAAAGTATAATTGCATTGGATATTATAAAGATTTCTTTGACAATCTCTAAAGTATAATTGCATTGGATATTATAAAGATTTCTTTGACACCCGAGTTACAGAAGAATATCTTAATTAACCGAGTAACAGTGTTAAAGTATTTAACACATCTAAGGGACAAAGGATTTGTTATGGAGTAACTGATTCACCCCTCCCCTCTTAGTTACTTTTCTCATTTCTAACAATTAGTATTAGAGCTTCAAGTGCTTTTAGAGAAAGTTTCAAGGCCTAAGCTAAAGATCAGAGACGTCTTACAAAAGGGAGATACCTAAGCTAAACAAAGACAATTTCCTAGCATGGCAGGAGCTGATGAAGCTACATCTATCTACTATCGGAGATGTTGATCTGCAATTTTTGGAGAGAAAATATGTGGAACCAATAGGGACTATGACTGTGGAATAGATGATGGAATGGAAGCATCATAACATAATGATGATTGATATAGCTTCTTCACTCATCTACTCAGAATTTGATGAAGTCAAGGACTACCCTACAGCCTATGATGTGTGGAAGAAATTATAGGACATTCATGGAGGAGATGCAAATGTAAAGAGATCCAAAGTAGAAAGTCCAAGAGGAAAATTTGACCAGATGAAAATGAAAGAAGGAGAAGACATTACAGGATATAGTGATAGAATCAAGAAGATTGTGAGTGCCATCAGAGCTGTAGGTGGAATAATTGAAGATATAACAGTGGTCAGCAAGGGACTAAGAAATTTACTTCCTATCTATGCTATTAGATTTTTAGCTATTTAATAGATGAGGTGCAATAATGATATAACTCTAGATACATTAGTGGGGAGGCTCACAACTTTTGAGCTAGACAACTTTGAGAATTACTCTCCTAGCTCTAGCAATCTTGAGTCAACATTCAAAGTGAAATTGAACCTTGGTAAGAAAGATATATACTCAAAAGGGAAGCAGATTGAAAGTGACAGTGATGATGAATCTTATGATGAAGATCTTGACATCATTGAAGCATTACTTGCAAGAAGAGTTGCAAAAGGAAAATATAGAGGAAAGATACCATTGATTTGTTTCTCATGCAATGAGGTTGGTCACATTGTTGCAAAGTGTCCGAACAAAGAAGACAAAGATGAGAAAAAGTTCAACAAATTTAAAGGAAAGAAATATTTCAAGAACTACAAAAGCTACAAGGATAAAGGTAAGAAGTATTGTTATATTGCTGAAGATTTTGACAGTGGTGAAGAAGAATAAATGGTTTATATTGTTGTTAAGGATGAGTCAGATGAAGAAGATGAAAAGACATCACTTCTCTCACACATCAATAAAAATGACACAGGATAATTGATAGTGGTTGTTCTCATCACATGACTGGTGATAAGACAAAGTTTGAACATCTTGAACATTATGATGGTGGGAGTGTCAATTTTGGGAATGATGAACCTTGCCCTGTACAAGGAAAAGGTTGCATTGTTCTGACAGAAGGAATCAAATGTGATAATGCTTATTGGGTTGAAGGATTGACAAGAAATATACTCAGTGTAGCACAATTGAACAACATTGGCTTCAAGGTAGAATTCATGAATGGTAAGGCCAAGTTCCTGGATGGTAAAGGGAACCTAGTCGGAACTGGCAGACAAAAAAAAGGTAATCTATTCTATCTTGATCTCACTGAAGGTTCATGCTTTATTGCACAAGTAGAATAAAGTTGGTTATGGCATAAAAGGTTATGTCATGTAAACTTTGATAATCTAGTAAACATAAGCAAGAAAAAGAGAGTCAGAGGTATTCCTATTTTAAAGAAACCTGAGTTAGCAATATGCAAACAATGTAAAATCAGAAAGATGAGCAAGACTAGTTTCAAAAGCAAGAATTACAATACCGATGAAGTCTTGGAATTGGTACATACTGACCTATGTGTACCAAATGGAACAACAAGCTATACAGGAGAGAAGTATTTTATTCTATTTTTCGATGATCATTCCAGAATGATGACTGTCATGTTTCTAAGAGAAAAATCAGAAGCTTTTCAAAAATTCAAGTGGTATCTTGCAAGAGTTGAAAAGGAAATGGGAAAGAAACTAAAATGCCTAAGATCTGACAGAGGAGGAGAATTCATTTCTAATGAGTTCAATGAATTTTGTAATGAGAGAGAAATCAAAAGAAAGGTATATGTCCTTGGTACACCAAAACAAAATGGAATAGTAGAGAGAAGAAATAGATCCATCATGGATTGTGCCAGAACTCTAATGATTGAAAAGAATGTTGCTACCAAATATTGGAAGGAGGCCATCAGCACTACAGTGTTCATCCTTAACAGAGTTCAACTGAAGAAAGGTAGTATCATGACACCTTTTGAATTATGGTATGGATATAAACCTAATGTTCAGTATTTTAAAGTATTTGGAAGTATATGTTACATCTTGAAGGAAACAATAAATGGAAAACTAGATGCAAAAAGTGATGAAGGAATATTCCTAGGTTACTCATGTAAAAGCAAAGCATATAAATGTCTGAATCTTACTACTCGTAAAGTCATAAAAAGTGTACATGTCAAGATTGATGAGTTTGCAGAAAAATGTGAAGAGAAGAGCAGTAAAGAGCCTAAAGACTACATGAACTTTGTCTATTATGAACCTAATACTATACCTATGACTCTAACAATGGTGATGGGACAACAAAACTGTTGACCACTAAATATACTAGCACAAACTGTGCAACCCGGTCTATTGGTAGAAGAGACTAAGTCACAGACAGAGGGAACTGAGTCACAAGCAGAGGGAACCAAGTCACAGATGGAGGAACCCGAGTCACAGACAGAGGGACCTGATTCACAGACATTGGAACCCGAGCATCAGACAAAGAGGAAAGAATGTTTGAGAATGACAGACCTAGTGGATCAAGTCCAAAATCTAGAATGAAGGATCCAGTACTTTCAAAAGATGTTAAAAGGCATCATGCACCTGACCAGATAATTGGAGATCAGACAGAAGATGTAATGACAAGGAACAAACTCAAAGGTACATGCTTACTAAGTGAATTTGAACCTAGAACTGTTAAAGATGCATTGAATGATGAAATTTTGATAGAAGCAATGAATGAAGAAGTTGAGCAGATTGAGAAGAACAAAACTTGGACTCTTGTGCCTAGGCCAAAGGATAAGAATGTGATTGGAACCAAGTGGGTTTTTAGAAATAAGATGAATTAAAATGGTAAAGTTTCTAGAAACAAGGCCAGACTGGTTTGTAAAGGATATGCTCAAGAAGAGGGTATTGACTATGGAGAAACTTTTGCTCTTGTTGCAAGACTTGAAGGAGTCAGAACTCTACTGGCATATGTTGCACATAAAGGATACAAAGTATATCAAATGGATGTAAAATCTGCATTTCTGAATGGAATCCTAGAAGAAGAAGTCTACATTGAACAACTAAAAGGATTTGTTTATCCTAGCAGAAGGAATATGGTTTGCAAGCTGCACAAAGCATTGTATGAATTGAAGCAAGCACCCAAATCCTGGTATGAAAGACTGCATAGCTATCTAGTAAGTATTGGATTTCAGAGAACTAATGATAACAGTAGCCTGTACATTAAAGAAGGACCACTAAACAAAATATTGTTAGTAGAGATATTTGTTGATGACATATTATTCACTAGTTATGATGACCTATGCAAAGCATTCTCTGTAGCTACGAGTAAAGAATTTGAGATGTCTACATTTGGTGAGATCAAATTCTTTATTGGATTACAAGTACATCAAATGAAGGATGGTATCTATATCACTCAAACAAAATATATCAAGGAGATACTTAAGAAATTTGGTGTGGAAGATTCCAAACCTGTTGGAACACCCATGTGTAGTGGACAAAAATTGTCTAAAGATGATGATTCAAAAGAGGTAGATTAGACCAACTACAAATCCATGATATGAAAATTGCAATATGTTGTTCACACCCGACCTGATATTGCATTGGCAGTTGGTACTGTTGCAAGATTTTCAGCTAATCCCAGAGATAATCACCTAATGGCAATCAAAAGAATTTTGAGATATCTGAAGGGTACTGAAGACTATGGTTTATGGTATAAGAAGGGTGGAAATTTTGATTTAAAAGCATTCATTGATGTTGATTGGGCTAGAAGTGTCAATGAAAGGAAAAGCACCAGTGGTGAAGCTTTCCTTCTTGGAAAGAGGTTAGTGTCATAGACTAGCAAGAAACATAATTGTATCTCTCAGTCTATAGCAGAGGCAGACTATGTTGCTGCAGCAATGAACTGTTCAAACATCATATGGATCAAGCGGTTGTTGTTAGGAATGAAGGAAGAAGTAAAAGAGTCAGTTATTATCTACTGTGACAACACCAATTCCATTAACATTTCAAAGAATCCTTTGACGCACACCAAAACCAAGCATATAGCAATAAAGTATCTTTTTTGAGGGAATTGCAGACATATTGGCCAAACCTTTACCTAAGGATGCATTCTTGTATCTTAGAGGAAAGCTAGGGGTGCTTCCCCTAACTGAAGCTCACTAAAATAAAGTTTAGTGATGCATCAACCCGAGTGATAGTAAAGATCTATCAGTTGATGTAGGTACATCAGAGCACATTACAAATGAATTTGTACATTCAGGTACATTACAATTACAAAGTGAAATAGTACTGACTATTGATATTTGTGGAGATGGTGTCTTTGGAATATGTTGTCAAAGAGGGAGAGTTTTCTATAATACATAAGTGAAGACATTATATTTTTCCATTAGTATATGCAAGGAAAAACATGATAAACACTGTTGGTTTATACTACACCGACAGACAGGGCACAACACTACCCGATGCCAAGGTTACCGATATTGCTAAGTACAAAGCATCCCAATGCAACACTATTCAATGTTACCCGATGACAGAAAAGACAAAGGAACCCAATGAGTAACCAACAATGCAAATCGATGATACAGACAAGAGTGGAACCTGATAGATAAAGGGAACCTGACGAACAGTTCAGAGAAGGAACTCCGATAGAATTTTAGTTCACACCAACAATCAGATACCAAGAGTCAGTTACATCCTGCAAAAAGTGGATCTGACTTTCCATGTCAGATAAATCACTGAAGTTTTATATTTAGCTTCTTGATTTGTTTTAAATCCATTACGTGAGGGAAAAGCAATGTAATTATTATTGTTTTTATCAATTTAACTGATTTAAAACATGCAAACTAAAGGATCAAGGTCAATCTGTATACCTTGGATCTAGAGTTAACATTTTAATGTGTGATTCTAAAATAGGTCAAAGAACTTGTATAAATAGATGCTCAATCAATTGTGAACATGTTGTTTGATGATGATTGTAGCCTCTAATAGTATCCAAGGTTCAGACAAGAGAATTCAAGTAGAAGCATAGACAAAGATCAAATCAGTTTTCAAGAACAAGAACCAAGGCTACCGACAAGTAGGAAAAGGTATTAATCAATCACTATAGGTGATATTCATATACTGTAAGCTTTAATGGATCTGTAATCAACAATTATAGATTGCATACAGTCAGGTCATACATATTGTACACATTCTAACAAGTGGGGTACACTTAAGAAATCCTTTCAAGGAAGGTGGATTTAACAATCCTATTGTAAATCTCTCAACCGAGTGCACACTACATCAATGTTGCTAAAGCTCTTAATAGAGTATATCCTAACAGGTCTCCACATTAATACTCCTAACATGGTAGATCATCAAAAGTGGTCAAATTCTAAGCCTTAATTGGCTCCCTTCCATTCTGCAGATAGGGAAGTTTTGTGGGTGCCATCCCCACCGCAGTTTTTACTTCCTAACAGGAGTTTTCTGCGATATCATATCTTGTGTTATGTGTCTATTACTTTCATGAATGTTTCTATGAATGTTGCATATAATTAAGTTTATTAATTAATATTACATGCATAAGAAAGAACATCATATTTGGTCGGTAATACAATAAAGATTGATTGCTAATGAAGAAAGGTGAAAAGTGTTAAAAGTTATAGAGGTACTGATTCACCCCTCCCCTGTCAGTACTACTTCCCATTAATCCTAGCACATAAGAACAAGATAAAAGAGGGAGAATTTTTCTATAATACAGTAAGAGGGATATTTTGATGTCAGAGGGAGTTTTTGGATGAGAATCAGAATGAAGCTAAAGACATTAATAAAATTTTATGTTGCTCTACAATTCTTTGTATTATGACATGTTGTGTTGCCATCAATGCCAAAGAGGGAGATTGTTGAAGACAATTATTCAATTGTGTATTGTCATTGATGTTACGCATGTATTTACACTTATGTAGTGATGTTACACAAATGTCTACATTCAGACCAAGCACAATTGGTGAATAGAATGAGTTATTTAGTGTTGACCGAGTCACTCAGGCATTTCAGTCTTGGTCGGGCATTCAGTGGCAGCCGACTAAAAGTGATTTATATTTTATAATTAATTGGTTGTACAAGGCCGACTAAATTGTGATTTATTATTTAGAAGTATATTCAAGCCGACTTGACAGGGCTTACCATATAAATGAAAGGTCAAGTTTGGATTGAATGTGTGTAAGAAGAAGAGGAAGATAAAGAGAAAGCAGAAGTGTGGAATTCTATAATATGAAGAGTGAAGGTGAAATCAAATAGGATTCTAATTGAGTACAGATCACTCGGAGCTACAATAGAACATCTGATCAGCAAGGATCCATTTATAATTAGAACGGAGATCCGAATCAACAAAGACAGTTGCTTACACATACAAGTTAATTCATTGTTACTTTCTAACAATTGTAGCAATGATCTAAAATCTCTTAACAGAGTAGACTTAACAATCTTTTTGTAAATCCTCTCACAAGGTAAAATTTCTATGTTGAAGTGTTAAAGACCTCTAGCAAGGCCACTCCTCACAGGATGATTAAATCCTTTAACAAGCTCACACCTAACAATGTGTTATTGTAACCTTTAACAGGGTTGGCTCCTAACAAGGCTCACTTCAGTAGACTGAAAAATAGTAACTAATTACATTGGTGATTTTTCCCATATTGGGTTTACACATTAAATGTTGGTGTCACCTGTGTATATGTTATTTGTTTTATGCTTTATGTTTCTGCACTTAATCTCTAAAGTATAATTGCATTGGATATTATAAAGATTTCTTTGACACTCGAGTTACAGAAGAATGTCTTAATTAACCGAGTAACAGTGTTAAAGTATTTAAGACATCTAAGGGACAAAGGATTTGTTTTGGAGTAACTGATTCATCCCCCCTATCAGTTACTTATCTCATTTCCAACAAGAGGATGGTGGAATTTAGCCCCAAATAAAGACAATAATAAGGCCTTTATTTTTTTTCAAAAAGCTTCACTCTTTGAAAGAGTGCCTTAAATGTTGGAACAGGGAGAAGTTTTGAAAAAATATTTTTGCTGAAAATTTAGAGTGGAGGAGGCTTTAAGTAAGCTACATTCAAAGGTAATTGTACAAGGGATGTATGGTATGATTTTGAGGAGGAAAAAGGTTTGAATCAAGAGTATGGAAAAAAATTGAGAAGGAAGGAAATCTTTTGGTGTAAAAAATTTAGAGAAACATGGTTGATGGAGGGTGATCATAACACAAAGTTTGTCCACCAATAAACCAAGGTAAGGGGAGCTGTGATACAATTCTCTATTAATGATCAATATGATGAGCTTCTAAGAGACCCAAAGGCAATAAATAAAGAAGCAATCCATTTTTTTTAAAAGAAGGGATATTATGATGCAGCCTAGAGATGGTGATGAGGTTTTCTGGAATGTTATACCAAAATACATATATGAGGAACAAAACCACTCTTTAATGTAACCAGTTTCTTTGGAGGAGGTAAAGTTGTCAATTTTCTCTCTTGGTGGTGATAAAGTGTTGAGGCTGAATGGATTCCCTCGAGGTTTCTTTCAACATATGTGGGATATTTTTACAAATGATTTATGGGGTGTGGTTGAGGATTCCAAGCAAGGTGATTTCATCTTAAAGGATTTCAATAATACATTTATTCTTTTTGTTCCGAAGAAGGATGAGGTAAAGTTTTTCTCTAACTTTTGGCCTATTTATTTATGCAATTTTGTTTTAAAAATAATCTCTAAGGTAATTGCTAATAGGTTGAAAAGGGTTTTAAACTCTATTATCTCCGAGGAGAAAAGTGGGTTTTGTCCAAATAGATCCATTGTTGAGGATATAATTATTTCTCATGAAACTATTCATTCAATTACTATTGCTAAGACCCAAAGAATGATGGTGAAACTGGACATTCGTAAAGAATATGATGAGGTGAATAGAGCCTTTTTTATTCAAATGTTACACAGTTTTGGTTTTGTTGGTAACTGGGTGGCTTGGGTAGAGAGTTGCATTAATACACCCAAATATTTTGTTTTAGTAAATGGTATTCCTCAGGGCTTCTTTGAAAGAGGTAAAGGTATCAGGCAGGGTGATCTTATATCCCCATTTTTGTTCATTATAATGGCAAAATCTTTGGGAGGGCTTATCTCAAAATATAGAAGGATGGGGAGGAGGAAAGGTATTAAGGTGGCTAGAGGTGTCGACCCCATTTCCCACCTCTAATTTGTTGATGATACCTTTTTGATGGGGGAAGAAACCTTAAGTTGTGAATACAATTATTGATCAATATGGAAGATTGTGGAAATCAAAATTTTTTTTTTTATACTCATTTAGTTGTGCAGAGGGAGATTTGCAAAATTTTGGATATGAGGTCGGGAAGGCTACCAGATAGATACTTGGGGTCTCCTATTTTTGGAGGGGCAAGTAAAATAGTCATTTGGAGAAATTTAGTAGATTGTTGCTTAAAGAGAATGTAGGGATGGCTCACTTCGGCTGAGATTATTCTGATGTTGAAATTAGTTATCTTTGTAATTCCTATTTTCTACATGATGTGTTTGTGGATTACAAATAAAGTGGTAAGAATTATTGGGAAGAGAATGTGTAAATGTTTTTGAAATGGTGAACGAGAGTAGGACAAAATACCTCTTTCGGCATGGAAAAGATATGCAAATCAAAGAGTGATGATGGGCCAGGGTTGTACGACTGACAAGTTATGTATGTAGACATGGGAGAAAAGTTATTTTGGAGTATGTATGAAAATAAAAATCATTTGTGGGTCAATATCCTAAAAGACAAATATTCGGATTCAGAAGAGAGCCATAGAATTTTCACAATTCATGAGCCCTCCAAAGGTTTTTCTATTTGGAATTTCATTGTGGATTGTAGACTTGTGATCATGGATCATATTACTTGGCAGGTATGTGATGGGAGATTGGAAAAATGTTGGGAAGACTCATGGGATGACTTTCCAATACCAGAAAATAGTGATCAACTCATGCATATAAAGATTCTTCTAAAGAAGTGGTGGGGCATCAGTGTGAGGGATTATCTAGAGAGAAAGTAGAGTGAGGATGGGAAGGTTTGGGTTTGGAAAGATGCGAGGCATGTCAATATCTCACCAGAACAACAAAGGTTAATGACGGATATTTTTTATAGCAGACATATCTTGATTTCGAATACAGTTGATAAGGTTGTGTGGTGTGGTCAATCTAATGGAAAATACTTGGTTAAATTGGGGTATCAACTAATAGAACAAGGAAGAAATGTAGATGGGTGGTATGTTCATTTATTTTGGAGTAAGGAGTGCCTCCCGAAGGCTAGAACCTTTTCACGGCTGACCTTTAGGGAAAGGATCTTGGTAGGTGAACAAAGGAAAATATTGGGATTATGTGGACCATCAAGGTGTGTAATGCGTGAATAAAATTAGGAGTTGGTAAATGGTGATTGGAAAGTTGGGATAGTAGGGTCCGTTACCTTACGCATTGTATAATATTTTTTATGAGTTGGCCATAGATGAAGAATAAATCAACTCTATCCTAAATATGGAAGGTGTGTCCTTCAATAATTGTTCGGGAGATTTGGAAGGAGAGGAACAGGATAATTTTTTAGGAGAAGAAGGAATCCCATGAAAGGCTATGTTTTAGAATCAATAATTCAATTGAAGAAATAGTTAGTACAATTGATTCTAAGTACTTTAATTCAAAAGTGTCATACACTGTGTTAGCACTGTGTTGAAATTGTTTTGAATCCCTTGGTCTTATTCCTTTCCCAGGCTTATTTGATTTTAAATTCTGTGCTTTACCGCCAAAAATTGTCAAAACCCTGAAAAACCCTAGCAACCGAGTGTTAAACGATATATTTCTAAACCCTAAGTCATGTCGTTATGTTTTCAAGTTAC